>LUCH01001587.1:48246-82310 GCA_013368495.1 Paragonimus heterotremus
GCTGGTAGAGGAATCATTCACTAGAAAAAGTTCTGTTTGATTCTTTTTGGGTTCGATCTTTGATCTGAGTAATGATTCTGAAGTTTACCTAAAACCCGAAAATAGTACACCCAGTTGTTCCACTTACTTATACTGTTTTCCTGATTCTGTTTTCAAACATGGGACTTTCTTTTATATTATATGTTTATTGTCTCTATAACAATTGGGTATGCCAAACCGTTCACTTGAGTACTAAGTCAGGGCATCGAGAGATGTGCAAAAAGAGGATTGAATTACCTCGTGGCTTTTGTTCGAGTTGCAGTATCCCATAATTTTCCTCTCATTACGCCACTGTTCTGTCTCTTACTAGTTATAAATCATCATTGCCTGCCCGAATCACGGCAAACTACAGCAAGAGAAAGGCATATGCATAACCGTAGAAATTATGTTAACGATTAAACACTGGCTCACCTTGGTATGTGGAAACGATAATTGGTACGGGCTACTTGATAGCGCTGTCTGTTTGAACTCAGTAGGGCTGGGTTGCATACCTCGAATGGATAGGTCATTTACGGACTTCCACCACGGGTTTACGATAGTAGCTGTTGTTGTGTCTTCAGCTTTGATTGCTGTTCTGTTTGTGACAGATAACGCGGCATTGTCGCTAGGTTGAATATTATTACGGGAAGCAATGGCAGTGGATTTCGAAGAATGTTGGGAAGGCACGTGAATGTTATTGTCATGATACTGAGAGCCCACAGGAACAGTGGTTTCAACCGGGTGGCAATGAAACGTAGTCGCGGAAGGCTCTAATCTATGAGATGTTGTGGACGGATCATGAATACGCCAACTAGGAGAGCCATTGTGTCTGTTGGACCAGTCAACTTTGAGCCCATCAACACGAACGGATTTATGAGGATCAGGGGGAAGGTTAACCTGTGAATGATAACCACTAGATCCCGACGACGGTTCTGAATTGCAAGTGGACCCGTCAGCATTTCGATCTGAAAAATTGTGGCTGAAGGACTTTGGGGAAGTAATGGACGCATCCTGAGAAACTGATGTCCGGTCTTCCGACCATCTTATTCCATTCTGGAAGTATGCGTAAGATGGACCTACGCCTGGACGAAGTTGGTTGATTGTTGTGGTCGCTGAATAGGTGTTCATAAAATTATATTCTGATCCGTAGTTGACAGGCCGATTTGAGAACATCAGGGCTGAATTCGTCCACGTGTGCGTTGGAGCAGGCTCAAGCGGAGACTTCAGGCGTACTGTTTTGTAGCCAGAATACAAGGACTGTTCATTCGGATATCGATTGGTATAGATGTCCATTGGGTGAACTGTTGCCATTCCTGGTGCGGAGTCTGAGGAAGCCTTACTTGAGACAAAGGTGGAATCGTTGGTAGGGGTCAGTGTGGGGACAGGGTTTTCTGATCCGTTATCTTGAATGGGTCCGAACCGTTCACGTTTTCGCCATTTGGCTCGTCTGTTTTGAAACCAAACCTGCACACGAGCCTCCGTAAGTCCGGTTCGCATGGCCAACTGTTCACGTGAATAAACGTCCGGATAGTGAGTTTTCTAGAAAAAAGAATTCAAAAGAAAGTAGGAAAAGACAGTTTGGAACGCGCTACCTCAGTAACTTCTATTTGAAAATGTACCCAATTGGGCTTCCTCTTTCTGTCCTTTTCTTTTAAACCGGAATTTATCATCAATTTGCTGCTGTTATTCAATCTGGCAAGTATCTATCACGACCATTACAAGGGAATGACTGAAAAGTATTTTCCAAACAGTTTGACTCAGTAACTACAAGAAGAATGGCGTGTCTTACCAGGTGAGTGATTTTAATCACTGAAGGAAATAAAAGTATGGCGGCTGAAGAGAACAAAGTTGCATATCTTTCTGCAACCTCGGTGACCACGACGGCGTAATCTAATGCACAAGTATCTAGAATTTCATTATGGTATACATTTTGGTAATGGGTTCCATTTAGTGACATGTACGAAGCAAGTTAGGTGAAACCAACCGTCCGTTAGAGGTCATTTGGATGAACTGTTTGCAAAACACAATGGACGATCTCTTGGAGTGGTATGCTGGACTTTCGTTTGGAGAAAGTGATCTGGCTTGTTAACACGACTGGCTTTCGTACATCATGCAGTCGGCCTGCTCACTTACTTATCAGTGTACTACAACAGCGTCTTCTTCTGCATGCTGTTGCTACCTTCTGAGTAACATCGTTAGACGATAACAGCCATAAATAGTATCTTGTATCTAACAGCAATTTATCATTTTGCCTCACTCCGGTCACTTTTGAAAATGTAAGTTCACGGAGACAGATGGTTACAAGCGGCGTCAGGCAGAAAGAAGTGTGAATGAACTTAATATAAAACTGAAAATCTTCACAAGTTCTCCATTTGGTAATCCTTACAAAACTGAAAGTATGCTGTGTAAAACATTAAAGTCGTTCTACCGTGAGGAGAACTGGAATTCGCTGAGCATCAGTTATATTACTAAGAACAAAATATTTTGCTAAATAGCTGAATAAATCTTTCAGATGTCTCAAACTAACTAACACTATAGGTTCATTCATTGAGAAGTCCTCTAATAAAAATGAACCATTCTTGGGAAAAGACAATTTACACGATAATTCTATGCCTTTTTCTGAAAGATCTAATTTGTAGAGAAATTCCTCTCTTTCCTACCTTCTTCTCATTTGGCATAGAGCAGTACATGAAAACATGTGTGTTTATGAACAGGATCGTTACTAGGTACAACAGAAAGTTTAGTTGCACGGTTTCCAGCTAGTACTCCCTAGCTCAATAATCTAGCAGAAAACGGCTTCGACTTTGCATGATGGTTGATTGATGGAAGAACAACCATGTTCTTTTTGACTGACGTTAAATGTCTAGTTTGAATTCGCACATTAAGGAAGACACTTTACATACTTGCTTAGGATGAACACCTAATTTTTAACGAAGCAGTAGTATACAATGGTGAACGACTTGGTCTTCTGTGATACTTATCACATGTTCCAAATCTATACCTTCAGCCTCAAACCTCACGGTAATTTGCGTCAGTTGTTAATCGCATGTTCGCTACATGAAGCACACTCATGAGCACGACTCATCGCAATTTCATTTCAAAAAACGAATGGTTAGTTGACAGTCGAACGGGAAAAGGTTTATGGAATGTTGTGATAAATTATGATGAATTGATCATTCAGTGGAAAACTTTAGAAATCAACTTTGGTTTATGAGTGGCGCAAGATGAGCCTAGTCACTCTGATTTGGACAGAGGAAGCAAACAGATTATGTGCTTGCATAATTACGGAACACATTAGACGGAAGTCATGCAACATATATACTACATTCATTTACAAGGCAACCTTGTTCTGTGCGTTTGACAAACAAATACGGGTCACGGATTGAACTTGTTAGTAAATTGAGGATGACCTCTTGAGGTTGCCGTTATTTAACACTGTATTAGATGTGGTAGCCTGCTTAGAAGAAACATTTTTTGTTGAAAGCAAACAAGTCTATTCTGTAGTCATATCTTTTTTTGGAGTAGAGAGGATATTTATCGCATTGAGCCCAGTCGAACTGAGTGCAACTTATTGAGGGAGAAAAATATTTACTTCGTTGGAACTATAAGCACAGGCGTACATCCATCGTCAGTTTTGTGGTCACATAATGACGGTTCTTGGAATTTTGAATTTCAATAGGCCTTCCAGTTATTTACATTTATACGTTGTTGTAGCGACTACACAGTAAGTGTAAGAAACAACTGATCTCAGGTCGAAGTTATCAGTGACAATATCTACTGATCGGTCCTGGCTAAAAGAATGTCAACCAATGACAGATCAATTGGCATCACATCATTCAACATTTTTGTTATGAGATAGGGTGATTATATGCTTGTGGACATATTTTCAGGCAGAAATCAACTGACGATGCGTAAAACCGATGACCCCTCGACTAGCAAGGGAATGTTAAATCTAACTCCACTTGACACCCGTGTTTAAGAGAATGTGAGAACGCGACTAATTGCTTTTGCTGAACCCATCATCTTTACTATATCACTAATGGAAAGTGATGTTTTTTATGCTTCATTCACCATAGTCAGTTTACTCATCATTACATCACTCACTTTTACAAAATGTGACCATCTGTCACACGTTTCAAAACTCATCCGAAGACCATTTGGTTTGATTCTCATCAGATCAAATATGTGAACAAGCAACATTGCAAGGTCATTTATACTTCAAGGAATCAAGTTTTAAGTCAAATAAAGAGACTGTGTAGAATGATGTCTACTTCCAGACCGACTGTAGGACAGAATTAGCGTATCAAAGAAGAGTTCGAAAATTGTTCACAAACAATTCCACGCATTTTACTAATCTGTCCATTTGGTCAGTGTGTGAACTAGCTAGGTTTGTACCTGTAAGACTGTTCTGCCGTTTGTCGCTGGAAGAAACTTAGTTCAAATCCAGCTCAAAAATGTGGTTCGTGCATGACTATTAGAGCTGTGCTCTTCTAAAAGAGGTACTCAGTGTACTGTTCTTCAGGACTGGTAGAAGTGCTTTTTAAACGCGTAGTGCCTATCAGACCTCTTTATCATGGGATACAATGCGTACACATCAAAAATATTGAACAGAATTTGATGAAACCAAACCGGTTACAACATTAGTTGTGCGAACCTAGTCCGGACAGTTGGGTCCCACTAATCTGAAGACCGCCTGTATTTCATTAAAACTTCCGCAACCCGACATGCCCTTCGGTCGACATTATTCAGAAGAACATACCAGGCAACCAAAATCTCCTAGACTGCACTTAATTCGGTATTCGCTTGGAAAAGTTGAGTCATTTGAATAGAATAATTAGAAAACACAAATGACCTTGTATAACCATTGTTCACACTGTCGTCAGCCATACGCGTGTGATTAACAGGAACATCAAACAATCTTAACTGAGACAGCTGAAAGTAGAAATCGATTTGGATTATGACTGATACTCAAAGCTAAACCCAAAGCAGCTGAGGGTTGAATGTCGATTGTGTTAGGGCAGATCGAGCTGGTTTCCCTTGTCTGATCAATAGGACTTTCAGCGTCGATAATGATACTGACGAAATATTGGTGCTGTGAACTGCGATCGACATTCAGCTTTTCAGTGAATGAAGCGATAGTTCTTTTGATTTGTTGTTCTAATCACAGGCTTACGAATGATGAGAATGTATGAAATGTTTTCATACCGTAATTTGAGCCTTCTGACCATTCTATTAAATCATCCGCTTTAGTTGTAAAAGCTAGTAGTAGAAAAATCACATGCAGCGTACTGATTCTTTTACTGGAAGATATGTCGCTTACCAACTAGATGTCATTTGCAATACATACTTTAGAGTGCTTGCACTGTTTAAACAGCATACTTGTATGGGTTCAGCTGAGACAATCATCTTTGTACTTCTGGCTTACTGGATACAGAAATATGATGTAAATGGATTTGTTGGAACTAACAGACGTGGCCCGTACTTTGTATACACTTCCTGACTGTTTTCTCATTGTGCTCTGGTAATCTTAGATTCCATTATAAGAAAGCTTTCCATGTCGTGAACGCTACCGTCAATCAGGACAGATGATTTTTCTCCTAGGTAATTTCACACTCTGATGCCACTGACCTCCGTGTATACATCAGAATTCCATCCCAACCTTACGAATACTAATATTAAAGACGTATACCTGTTTGTTTATTACGAAGAACAAGATGATCAGCAATACTTAAGACGGTTATTTTTTGTTGTGAATTGCGAGTTTTTCCAATAGCAAACAAACGTAAAAATTAAAATATCAGTGGGCTAACCAAAGCCCTTTATTATTTGCAACCGACCATTTGAGGACATATCCAAGCTGACTGATAAAAACCAAACACACAAACAAACTTACAATGCATTCAGAGTAGTTCAGACATTTCTGACTAGTTAAAAATTAGCGGTTAGCCCACAACCTGTAGCCGTTTAAGAAGTTGATAACTAACGCTTGAAAACTAACAGTAGCATATTGTCTATGTGAATAGCTGATGGCCTGTTTTAAACTAAACTATGCCAGTTCCCATTGTTCCAGAAGCTCGTATTTAACCCACGGAGATTTAGAGTGACTTCTGTTTTCGATAACAGCTTAGACATCTTCCACACTTAAAGCACTGAAACACCTCGTCGAATATGAGAGGTTCTGATGACACTTTTTATGATTAATAATCAGCGTAGTTATAATAAAAGGTTCTCCAGAATTACACGGCTAGCAATAGTGTAGTGGAGCAGAGAGTGGAAATGATAGCACTGTAGTAAAGTTTGAGCACTGTGTGTGTGTGGAGAGGGAATTGCACTCATGTGTCTTCTGTCAGAACAGGGTCAGCTGGCACCAGTGACCTGCGATAAGCGGAACATACTTGCACAATGAAGAGGAGAGGTACGACCCAAGCAAGAAACCTCCCAAACCGAGCCCCAGTGGTTCAAAAAAATGGATATTCGATGATCTAATTAAATTAGACTGTCGTGAGACCTATACGGTTTAACATAACCTCACGACAATGGTTCAGTCCACTTAGTTTGGGTCATTTTGTAGGTATAGAACATTATGAAATGATATTCTTGATGCATCTGAAACCAAAAGCGGAACAGGGAATGTGATACATCGGATAACATGAAAATGCAGCTGGGACAACTTATGTGGGTGTAACTAGCGCTGAACGTCCTTGTGTCCATATGAGATTTCCGTTTGAACTAACTGTTGGCTTAACTGGTGTCATTAGGTTACTTGAACTGTGGTCTATACAACGAACTGTTCACTACACCAATGAACACATCTCGTAGACCATATTTACTTGAAAGACGGCCTCATGTTAATGAACGGTTTCAGAGTGGAACTACTACGTTTCTGAACCAGTGATTTCTAGCTTTTTTCAATTCATTTCCTCTTACCTCCTGAAGTGTAATATCACTACCCTCACAAGTTCACAAACAGTTCACGAACACCAAAATCAGAACAGTTATATCAAAGTGGATTACCTCGTAGAGGACGACATAAGACAACACACATACACTCAAGTCAATGTAATGCATGGTTATGGCGTATATGCAACACCTTATCAACTTCAGGCTAAAAGTCCACTCGAAATCGCGGATCCAAATTTTTAAAAGTTTAACGTTTTTGTATCTACTGAACTATTGGAATGAATGTAATCTACCAACAGACGTTAGTAAATTCGAATAACTGTGGGTTTAAAAATAATACAACATTGAAATCCTCATTTTAGCGAGGTGCATCATCCGCATGTAAGTTACATTTTGTCCATCACTGATGTAAGGTAGCAACCTCGTTTTGGAGGCTGAAAATTGATTTGCCATTTGATTACATAAAGTTAACTGTCACTTGATCAAACAACAAATCAACCTGAGGTCTATAAACCAGTGCATGTTCTGATTCTTATTACAGTTGTGTTAGCCACTGATCTGCTCGTCTCTATATCACTGTTCTGTTTTGACGACCATAGTACGCGTTCAGACTGGTCTTCGACTGTGGCATCCTGATGTGTAAGACAAGTCTGGTACTGCTTAAAAAAAGTACATCATGTACGATGTTCGTCTGAGCTACTGTGTGTTATTAGTGAATAATTCTGGACTATTTCTGAACAAGCATAATCTTCCGGGAAAATCGTAAGGTTTTTCTTTTAGTGAGGAGACACTTTTTCCACAAAGTCTGATCTATCCGGAAGGGAGGTTACTTTCTTCGAGCCCTAGAAATAGACGTGCTGTCAGAGTTAATACCACGAAATCATCAAGAAGGGTTTCGATATCATAAAATGCTATCGATCCGTTCAAAGGAAATACGCCATCACGAAACTCAAATTCGTCAGCTCTTATGATGACTTATCAGACATCTTGCAACGATGTGATAAAACGTCGAGATACATCACAATGATGGCTGAAATCCCTTCAGATTGACAGACTAGCTGAATGCAACCAACTGATATTTGCTTTCACGCAACAGTAGGAGTGCACACGGTCTGAGATACTGCCAGGATACCATCAGTGGGACCTGAGTCGAACAACGATTGTTCGAATCCAAGAACTCTCGGCAACCAGATCAGACTAAATACCATGTCAACAAGGGCAATAGGAGGAAGCAGGGTTTTTTTCGAGGGCAGTTACTAAGTTAATTGCACACTTAAACAACACCAAAATATTGGTCAGACGCGGCTTGCTTCTCTCTGTTTTCCTGCGGGAATGAAATTACCTCATCTTGCAGCTTTGTCATTGGAGTCAACATTATCGGTTCTCAAAAACTAAAACGAAATTCCAGATACCTCTTAGGAGCCCACGTTTTGAACAAGGTCGTGCCTGAAAAGAATTGCTCACTTGTGTCGGTGCCAATTTTTGAGGCGTTGGTTTGGGGTACTTCGTGAAATACAGCCACTGCGAACTAAGTCGTACACTGGATTCAGTCACAGATCTTATGCTTCAGATTTTGGGTTGTTGATGCGATGCGTTCGAGTTGCCCAAGAAAACATTTATTTAATCAGGCAACCCCTCCTGAGTTCATTGGGCAAGCAAACTGGGGTCAGTCTGCCAATATTGCTTTAGCTCTGCTTCTGGTGGGGCTGGGTCAGTTTCGTGTCCCAAGTTGTGTTTCCTGTATGATGTTGTGAAGCTTAGTTTTGTTGATGATAGTGTGCAGTCCAATGGTACTCCACAATTTTAAACAGTAAATTGTTTATTTCTGGTTATTTATGTTTTATAAGTGTAGCTCTGTATTTAGTGACTAACTTATGAGATTTTTTCTACCAGTGTTGTCTGTCGCAGTTAGCAGGACAGATATTACTTATGAATAAAGATCGCTTACTATGAGTACAGTCTTAGTATGTTTTGTAACTAAAAATGCAACTATACATGTCTAGTCAATCGCTGTTTTGATTGACGCTGTTTTTATTTACGCTAAGGTAACGGCCTGATGTCTATATGAATGGTCCATAGGCTTTGGGACGTAATTTCTCAACAGCTTACCTGAAAGCAGAAGTTAGATGTTCGTGACAACAGAGCTAGACACTGGTGATACTGGTTTTCATTTCAACTTTAACTGCGCAAGTCAAGTCAGTTCGTTGTGGAGTTAAAATCGTTTGAGTGCATGTGTGTTTACTAGATCAGAAGTTTGAACAGTTGAGAGTAAACAGTAAAACATTTGTTTTAAATTCTGTTTCAAAGTTTGAAAAACCTAAACGGAGGATTCGAACACTTGCAATCGGTTTAGGGAAGCGGATATTACAAAAGTGCACAATGTCGTAGATGGTAACAGCATTACTGACCTGGAATAACATGAAGCGTCAACTGACTAAGGCCGTGTTACCAGTTTGTGGTTAGTCTGCACGTCTGTTAGAGAAGCTTCGGAACAAGTGGCCATCACTCCAAATTTAGACCACATAACTTTAACTGAAATAGTTTAAGACACACCGAGTTGCCGCCAACATTTTGGGGTACCATGGCTATGCCCTCACTCAAACCTCCTTTTGTCCCGACGAATTTCGTTTGAATTTACACAGCCGCCCAATTTCTTGGACTGTAATCTTGCTCACTATCCCTGGAAGCGTTCTAGAAACGAAAAACTCTGTCGGCAGCACCACAACAATGAAAGCCGTGCTTTAGGAAGACCAGCCTGATTAAGTTATAACTGGAGTAGCACATTCGCCTTTGAAAAAGTTTTATTGCTCATTGAATTGGAAACGTATTTAAAGACCAGATTGATATGCACCATTTGTCCATCCTAGACAAACCAAAATGTAGGCGAAGTGTATTTTTTCAAAGCGTGTAATGATTTATTTTATTTGCTAGTTACATTTGCACCTTGATAAACGTGTTCAAATTGTTATGACTCAACTTGTCAATCATTTGCCAATATTTGGTTCATATAGCCATAGAAAATTAACTTTGGGCCAGTTTCGAATTGGCAATCATCCGTGAAAAATACACACTAGAGGATGTTGGAAAGTTTGTTAATACACGTAGTTCTAATACGGACCGTGCGAAAAGAGAACTTAATCAGTATTGTGGTGACTGGATTAGAAAGGATGGCAAAAAGTAACTACTGAAACAACATGAATTGTGACAACACTTCACAAATTGATTGGACAACAGAACGGAAATCTTGTCACACCCTAATACATGTACCAGGTGTATGTTTCATCAGGCGGTTAGTGGCTACAGCTGAAGACAATATCTACTTTTTTCGCAGGACTAATTTCGATGATCAGCCCACACGAGAGCTTGGTGTGATGTCTGGCATGTTTGTCTAGAACCCGAACTTAAAGTCACCTACCAATATAGAGGTCACGACAGGCTACGGTAGAATGTTTCTACTTGGGTACGTCCAACAAATCGCGGTCGTTACACACAACTCATTATTATCATACTTGATTCATTATGTTGGAACACAGATAATCTTTTACGGCACAGCCTAGTTTCCTCAATATTTCCGCTATAGCCAAATACTGTTATACATATTGGGTGGCTTATTCTCCTTGTTTACATTTGCTGTCGCGCGGTTGATCCTTTTGTTACTGGCAAAAGATATCAGCATAGTGTAACATTTCTGCAAATCTGCAGCCTTCAAGAAAACTTAAACGCAACATTTAACAAGCTTCTTCTACTACTCAAGTCTCGTTAAAACGGTACCTTATTTCTATCAAGGCTGTATCCTTTACCTTCTAGCTTTTTGATGTAAGTTGATAGGGTTTGGCAAAAATGGAAATCAGTTCTAGACTGTCGATGCGAAGTTAAACAATACCAAGACGTGTTTACGTCATAACAACTAGTAGTATGGATTACCCTGATTAGTGCTAACCGATAGTCTGAGGTAAACTGTGTCGACTGAGACTAGTGGAATACTGTCACATTTAATACCAACCATGAAAAGTATACACTCAACCCAAACAACTGTACGTAGACAGCTGCAATGTCAGTGTTGTTAGCCACGCAATTTAGATTGCAAAGAATTACTTCCCAACTATGGCTGTGAACAAACGTGTATACAATTTATAGGGCATCTTACTTGGTCTGAATCAGTAGTAACTAGCAAGAAATTATACTATCTTCTTGGTGTATTCCTCTATCAGAGCGTCCAAAGTAAAGTAGCTCAGACAATGACTGGACGGACATTTAGTAAACTGTCATTCTTTCGATTTGTGAGAACGAATCCACCGGTAATCATACTGTTGTGACCGCAAAAGACGTCTGGTCTGAAGAGTTGTTTATTGCATGAAATCTCGTACAGGTTATGTTAAAACATGGTACAATGAACGTTTACACTGATCTGCATGATCGACGGATGTCCACACACATCAGGCAGCAACATATTGTTGCTTCAGTGGCACGTCCCCCTGGTGCGTACACACTGTTCCAATAGTCATTTCTGGTCTCTCGTTTTCCTGGGGTTGGGACCTCCCCTATAGTTCTCGAATGTACACACTACACTACTCACAATCGAGGGTACTGTTATAAAACAATACTAATAACGTCATATCAAAAGAAGAAGTAGTGTAAAACTGCTGTAAAACTGCTGCTGCAACTGTTGTTGTTCAACCAATATGGCCTCAACTAATTTCACTAATACCCAGATCCTGTTCGTCAAAAAACAACTATGTGATACAGTATACCATCCTTGTGGTTATTTATATACATATCTATGGTTTCAGATCACAAACAAGTTGATATTCCATTTGTCAAATAGAGAAGGAATACCAAATGGTGAAAATGATTAAGGCTTAAGAGAAAGGAATAAACAGAAGAGTGCACAATTATAAGTTTTACCCATGGAGTAAACGAGGAACTCATGAAGTTGACGTGTCGTTCTGTCATTTTTGAACTGTGGCATTGGAAAACAACCGACGATATCAAATCGAACGTATCATTTACCAGACAAGTAAATTTTGTGGTGTCCGTACTCATACCGACAGACCATTGCCGGTTTCACCGTTATTCTCATTCCAATTGATGTATCTATACTAATGGGGTGTTTCCAGGTCATTGAAAATATCTCATTTACCTACAGGATCATGCACAGCACCAGCCGTTTTTGACTGGAAATCTTCGCCTCGTAATACACATGTTCTAGATTCGAACAAGGAGAGCCATATCTCTCTGGGGAGCTCAAACGAAGATGAAAACGGTTCTGGAGTGTCGGTTAGGGAATGACTACAATTATGAAAAGCTGAAATCACGATAACATCAAACTGTTTTGGACTTATCCAGTACAAAACGGTCATTCGAGGTGGGCTGTATTCAGGTGGACTAACGGAGTGTTAATCAGTCTGAAAACAAAGACGACCTTTTCTTCAAGGTTAACACTAATCGATAAGGTCGTTATGTAGAGACAAAGTGAGTTGGTTAAAAGAAAAGACAAACTGTGAAAAAATTGGCTTAGTCTATGATGCAGTCAGCTAAAGCATGAAACAAGATTCAAACAAATTTGAAGACAAAGTTCCACAAAGTCCTACTTCCAAATCGGCACTATTACAGGGAATAGGATGCAATTGAGCAGAGTTCAAAGTTGATAATCTTGCATTAGTTTTTATCATAATTTGCTTGAAATGAAAAAAGCTATGCAAAATGAAACGTGTTTCACACCAGACCTTGTTTGATTGTGGTATTGCCAATAAACCGTTTATCACTCACCTGGAATACACGCTCCATTTCACTCAGTTGGAAACTTGTAAAAGTTGTTCGATTACGACGTTTTTTCTGTTTCTCTCCACCACAACCGGCCGTGAGCTCACGAATGTTCCCCACATCCCTAGAGGACAATGACTCATCAATCTTGTCGCTGGAATCTTGCACATCACTTTCATTTGCCATTACTTTTCCATTCATTTTGACTTTATACTCAAGCAGGTGAAATTTGTTTTCAGAAGTCTCCGGCAGTTGTTCGAGAGGGGAGCACGGCCAGCTCGGTGAAAGATTATGGTTCGATACTTCCAAGCTACTAGTCATCATACGGTTATCATTGATTTGTTGTGTGGGTGCACAACCCGCATACGATCTTCGTTTACCAAGTCCGAGCTCCACAAGTGATTGATCCATTTGGGAAGAAGTGTTTCCCGAGTGACCTTGGGGTATGAAACGAACGAGGATGAAGAACCCGTGAACGACAAATGAATGTATGCATGTGCGAACGCGTTGAAAGTGTGAAACTCGCCAGTCCGAAATCAGCTGTGTCAATCAAATTATCCCAGATGGTGTGACATAACGAAATATCACGTGGTCGTGTGTTTGGGAATAGACATCTGCAGGAAGACTTGCTTCAAATCTCGTTGGCCAATTTAAATATGAACTGGTGTGGTTTTAACTCTTTTTGGCTCACACACACATGAACCTGGAGCAATTGGTAGAAGAAGCTTTTAGTAGATCGCTTGAACTATACTATTACTGAGGAAAACTTTCCAAGAATGTGAAACCCTACCCTCTTTTGTTTGTGCAGTATAACACAAGTTACTTTTGTTGTCTGCGTTGAACGTCAATTCGAAATTCCCATGTAGAAATAGAACAGCTGTTTATGACCAATCATGTCCAAACAAAAAGCAAAGAGATGATTCTAAACTTTCTCGTTTACTGCTGTAATCAAGGAAACGTTGTAATCAGTTTATAATTATCAAATAATTTTTCTTGGTCCGTCTCCTTACTGTCCACTCGAAAAATTGTACGGAAACCTGCTTTCTTCGCTGAAAATAACCTAACGAAAATGTAGGGGAGACAGTTGGTGGTGTGGGCAATGAGCGACAAAGGACATGTTCGTCTTCATTACAAACGATACGTGAATGGTTGAACATGAACACTGAGTAGCTTCGGATTGTTACGCAAAGCTGGCGGGTGCAAAATTCCAACCAACAGTCTGACTAGTTCATCCAGCGATAAAATCAAACCTGCAGTATTGAAATGAAGTTGGATTTAAAGTGTACAAAACTTCCACGTCAATTTTTGTCTAGTACATCAAAAACATTTGAAACTAGAGATCATATGATCCGTGCTCATCTTGGGAAGTCGGTATGTAACGCTCAAAGAGATAAGCTTTGACATCTGACACTCTGTTCTCTCTTCGCATTCCCTTTCCGCCCCTGTAACGAAATTAGCCAGGCTTTGGGTTCGTATGCAACTCTCGACAAATCTGACAATTGTTTCTACGAAACAAACGCATAACTAGTTTCCGTTAGAAGAATCAACACATGGAATTACATGGGTCCATTCCTGACTTCATTTGCCATATTCACTTCCACAGTCACAATGAAAGCTGGTTTCTAACAGTTCTAAAGTGAACCAATCAAACTCAGTGTTCAAGCGGCAATATGTAAGTAAAGTCTTCAGTTTCAAACTGACGACCACCCAGGAAACATGCGTTTGATTAGAGTTGGTGACGAACGTTGATTCAAGTTGCCTAAACTGAACTAACCTCAAAATCAAGTGTTATTCGAAATAGTTCAGTTCATTGTCACCTTACAAAATTTCCGGCTTCCTCCTACCTGCACATGGTTCTGTTAAAAATGTTTTGTTGAAATATTACTCGATTTATATACAACGGAAACCGCTTAATCGATAGTAATTTAATCTGTTTAGTGGGATACTCGGCTTTGATTGGTTTGAATAGGAGTGTTTCCTAAACTTTACTGTGGAAGACGTCGGACAGGGAATCCACAAGATCCGCTTAACTACAACCAAATTTGTAGGACCTTACAGGATGCGCGTCTTTTATTTCAGTGGCTCATTGAATAACAGTAAATCATGTTTTATTTTTTTCGTCGGCAAAGTTAATCCTTCACAATACTGAGCCATACATCAAATTAGGTTGTAAGTGCATGTTGACAACGTAATGATATTCCAGTAAATAAAACTATACTTAGTATAAAAGGCTAATACAATCCGTAAACTTGAATTTGGCGAGCAGTAAAACAGCTGAAAGTGAGGTACATCGTGATAATCTTAAGTCATCACGATTAGATAGGTCTAAGTGGTTTCGATTTTCCATTGTTATGTGGTTAAATAGGTTGTAATCATTTAGCAAGAACAGAAGAGGAAAACAGTCCTTTTTTCAGATATTGCACATGAAAGCAAATCTCCTCACGTTCCTATACTGTTCATGCGCAGAAACTGTAATATAACATTCCCACTGATATTCTCTTCAAAGAAACTACACTTTTTAATGAAGATACGTATTTCAATTTTGTCTTGATTAAATTTAAACTATCGCTCTCAAATAGCATGTCTACTATATCCATTTTACGGCTAATGACGGCCAATTATGCTACAGTGAAGACAGACTGCGGCAGTTTTCAATGGGCTGAAAAATGAAAAACCTCAATTATGAGCCCAGTGGAAACTGTCGCATTTTCCTGTGGAGCAGGAGGCATACAGCCTGGTTGTCTTTTTTGTGATTGTAGATAGATTCCTGCAAGAAACTGGTAAATCCAGCTTGTGTTCTTGATTGACTGTTGCCCATTTGTGCTAATAAGGCAATCTACTGCTAGCCGGTTCAGAAAACGTTAGTCAGTTATTGAATTTAGTCGTTTCAGGTAAGTTTCAGATTGTAACACAGTTATCCGTGACAAACCAACACGTCTTTAAAAGGGAACAAGCCTTCAATCACTCCTACTGGAATAGTGTTATCTACGTAGTAAGCTGAGAAGTACACTTACGATCTTTTGGTGTCTCCCTCATGATAAGAATGGTGGCGATTCTTAAAACACTACACTTGAATTTTTCCTAATCAACTTCCTAGATTTATTTTTCTAAACGGACCTCTTTAGGCAACTTCCCTGAAAGTAGTCACCATACTGCTGAAGTGAAAGTCTTCTTGCAGACTACATCAAAGCTATGATCCGATTAGATCGATTGCAACGATGTCCTGTTCTCAGTTCAGAACATAAAATAGTGGATGAATGCAGCAACATGCAACGAAAGAAGTTCCCGACAGAAATAGCTATCAAATTGCGTGTACTCATTAGTAAATCGTCCAAATTTTGATCAACAAAACCATCACTATCTAAAAATCTGACGCTTTATGGGCCATTCGTAAACGTCTTCAAAGAATTTTGTCATCTTATGTCCAACTGAAACCCGATTGTTTAGTCGCGATACGCAAACACTTCGATATCGGTTGTTTGAGTTTCGATATAGAGGTTATTTGACTGCAGTCCACTCCTTGTCTTTCTTCTGTCTATGGACCAGGGCTTGGCTATGTCACCTAACCGTTGCTATCATCCACTTCTAGTGAATATGGGGACGACCAACCTGAGCGTTCTGGTCACATGCAAGTAAAATGATATGTGATCAAATTATTTTCGTCAGACAGTCAATAGGAGTTGTGAAATCGAATTTTGATCATCATATTCTTGTTTGTACCGCCTCACTCTCGTTTATAAGTCAAGTTACTTGTCAAAAGATGCAGCTACTTTGAGGCTGACTGAACGAATTTAAGTGTTGTAGTCTTAATCCTAGCTTTAAATTAGGGTCCTGCTGTTTTGTAATTGGACAGTAGTATCAGTTAGCGATAAATTGTTGTCATGAGACGATTGCTTGGTGTTAATTTCAAGTACCGATAACGGTAGTTGGTGTAAGTTAATCATCCAACATGAATAGGGGTTCGCCAACATGATTAAAAAGATGTTGACAACAGTCACCAAACAGCACTGTGTGTGTCTTCCGAAATACAGAACTGATAAGCAGAATAAATCCACGGATACGTACACACCCAGTTGATATATCTACCCTAATATGCATCACTGACACAGTTTGACGTTAGGCGTAATTCAAGTTATCATCGAAAATGATGACTGGAAACGTTCGGTATAAAGACCATCCATAATTTTTACTATCAGTCTAAAGGTAATATCTTACGCACTGTTTCAAACTAATTACCCGGAAATCAGGTGCGACTAATCCAATGTGTCTTTGGTAGCATTAATGGAATTCGACTGAGTGATTGGAAAGATAGTATGTATGATGTATGTTTTGTTTTCAGTGTTTAAAAGCACCTACCGCCTGCGATTACACCAGTACTAGGAGACTGTAGACATCCGTTAGTCGCATGCCTGTAAGTATCGGCAAAATGACAAACACATAACACAAGCAAACGCTTATGCGAAAGCAGTAAGTGTTTGTACACATGCAGGAAACAAACTGTCACAGGTAATTGTCATTCTCTATCTGTCCTGAAATGAAGCCATAAACTGTGCCTAACCTAACCGTTCCATACAATCTCAAAATATCACGTGGTCATTTTGGAACTTTCACATGCCATCTAGTTTTGTTTGGAACTTTTTCGATACAGAATTTGGTGGAATCTAAAGAGGAGCTACTCGTCAGTTGTAGGCCATCGGCATCTAGTAAAGCAGTGACAACAGAAAAAATACTACTGAAAATGGTGTGAGCTTTCCATTTGTCAAAAATGCAGTCACTGAGAGCACAGTCACAAAGTTATACAGTCTTCATGCCTTATGTGTCATTCCCTTTATACTATGCACATATGAGAATCAGAACAACGAACGAGGTTGCATGAATAAAACTGCCAAGATGTGTAGGAGCTTGATTGTCAGAGAGTTGTATGTATTAGTCAAATTCAGTGACAAGTTAATCGCTTAATCGCCAGTTTTCATAGGTTTGGAAGAAGTCGTTAGAGGAACATGTGAACGGTTCTGTTGAGCAGTGCACATACAGAGTTTCAGCAGGCAATAGCTCGGTGTCCGGGAGAATGCTAACTAGGTCTTAGCTGGTGCACAACGTTGGGATATCACGTACGTGCGTTAAATGTGCGCAAAAGTGATAAAACTAGAATATCTTTGAGCAGTGGATATCAGGGCATCTAACAGCATAGTAACAACTACGAGAAACCGGATCCACTGAATAATACGGTTCCAAGGAAAACAGAAGGCTAAAACAAACGTGAGTGAAAACCGATTTTAAATCCGCTGGTTGGTCTAAAGCATGTCTACATAATCTTCCATCAATTCTTGCGGTCAAATTGCAGCTAAAAATGTTGACTTGCTATGTGTTGAACCATATTGACGAAACTTATTAGAGATTTTGGCGAATGGGTTTTCCGCGAGGTGAGTGCAATAGTTAAAGAACTATGCCTCTCAGGAGTCATTACATAATGTCCTGTCCTCCACAGACGGTTTTCAACATTCAGCAGCAACATTGTCATTTCGAAGTGTTTAGCTACAGCCAATGATGTATCATAAACAAACTGGCTTCTGTTCTACATACGACAACAAAATTGGTCATTATCGTCATTGTACAGGTATTGACAAGGATTCATTGATGATTCACTGATGTCAACCTCA
Organism: Paragonimus heterotremus; assembly: GCA_013368495.1. Lineage (NCBI taxonomy): Eukaryota > Metazoa > Platyhelminthes > Trematoda > Plagiorchiida > Troglotrematidae > Paragonimus > Paragonimus heterotremus. The sequence goes on from LUCH01001587.1 coordinate 66,588, forward strand.
AACCAACAATCTGGGTCAAATTGGTTGGTCACAGTACAAAGTGTGAGTCAAGTGAATTGGACACAGTCAAGTTGTCCAAAACACATCAGAATTTTAAAAGGTAAAGTTCACGTCACGGGCTAACACAGATACAATGTATATAGCATGTAGTCTGTGGTAATTAAACTTGGAACTCAATAAGCCGCAATTTAATTAGATACACTATGAAAGACAATGCGAAAGCCATGACAGAAAAATCATTAAAATGTTTAGCGACTCACTTTTTATCTGCATCATCTCAACGTTCTTTTTGGACGTCTCGAAAGGAAAACAAAAGGAAGCTGACATAGAACAAAGTTATAACCAAACTTCCATTAATCCACGGAGACACGCTTATTTTTTATCCTTCCACAGTAAGTGTAACTCGCACTTCAAATAAAACTCACTTCGGAAGACGTCAGATGACGACTTCGTAGAGCCCGACTGTGATACAGAGGTTGAGTAGCGGATAGGTGCGTGAAACGGAAGCGAAGTTTTGTAGTTTGTCCCGCAGTACAGTGTGCACACATGCATAACGCGTGCGCTCATGTGTTTGTAGATGCACGTACGTGCACGTATACCGTCCACAGTGTGCTGCACACTTTGTTGTGCGATCCATTCCTGTGCAGCCTAGCCATGTACACGTGCACACACACACAAAGGTGAAACAGAAAAATAAACCGTCTTGCCCTGAACGGGTTCGCATGTATGGCACAAAGAGTGTGACCCACAGACCAGTACAGAGGGGGCATTATACACAGAGGGTTCGGCACTCTCAACAAGGTTCCAACATTTGAGGATAATCCCGTTGATGTGGGAATGAACGTTGTGGCCACAGCCTACTCTGTGATCAGTTTGCGTATTCCCCGCAACTTCATCAAAATCGATGGTCATTTTGCTAGCAACGTTGCATCTTACAAGCCTGTCTTCTAGTAAGTGTTTAAAACTGAGGAACCCACAAGTTGCAACTTCTCCACTTCCAGGGGAGGTTTTGAATTCCACATTTCATCCATCAGAGACAGGTACTCTTAAGATTGCAAATTTTGAAAAACTTACACCAGAACAATGTTACGCCCAGTCTAAAATTTTGCATCTGTTCACTCTTACAACGTTCAAATCCGAACAAGTTTCTTGTGGTTACGATGGCAAGATTCCAGAGAAAATGTTGGTAACTACTGAAATTATTGTAGGAGTTATTATTTGACCCAGAACAAAAAACAGTGTATGAACTGTATGCGTGAGTGGAAGGAATAAAGAAATGTGAGTAGTGGGCCAATATCTATTACAGGTTTTAAAAATCACTTTCTGGCGACCGGTATCCAGTAACCACACGGAGGACAAAAATCCCTCATTTTATAACTGGGTCTATTAATCCAATAGAGCTACATTTCCCGGTTCGCCTATTATCCAAAAGGACCACTATCTACTTACCTGGTTCCCTGTCAACCTCACATAAGGCGTACTGAGCATTCTGGCTGGCTGAATATGAGAAATGTACAGAAACATGCCATTACTGCAGCATTTTTGCAATGATATCTTTGACCCTGATTACAATCCTTCACTCCGTGATTCCGCACCCTCGAGCAGAGACTGATTCCGATCAAGTTTCACTGAAATCTTTATAGCTATATATATATTTATAAATACAGCCGTATAACAGTCGAACAAATCCTATTTCCTATTTGTTATTATGCAATCTCTTAATTTGAAAACTGAATTTCGATCTCTCAAATTATGAAATAAAATATTTTTGATATGTTCAAGGCGTCAGTGATTCCAAAAGATCCCGTAGGAGGGGAACAAGCTCCAGGAATTTGGCGATGTGGAGAAGAGTTCTTCTTTTGTCAGGAAGAGACTCCTCTGTCCGTCTGAACCCATTTGTTCGACACACTCCAAGAGAGAGAAGCCTGTCCGAAATTATATGTAACCAATCACCTTTGAGGATGTAGATCACTTGAAGTCCCAACATCTACATTATTCACATAACCAGAATGTATGAGAGTCTGGTTCTTAATGTAAAACGTAGAATGTTAGTTGTAATTTTAGTGAATAATTAGAAATTCACATTGCTGACGTTAATTATACGTAGTCCCAACAAGAAATGCTATTGTTTCCCAAACCCAAATTCTACAGCGTCCGATGTATACCATCGAACAGCGTTAAAGTGTGACTGATACGGATGTCACAAACTCGTTTGCATTGTTTGCTGAACACACTCCTAGCAGCAATAAGCTATCACCAAACTTTCTTGCTGATTCAAATTTACAGACAAACTGGAAATTTCTCACTGAACGTGTTCAAGTACTTCTCCCTTAAATGAGGAGACAAAAAGACGCATGCACGTTTCATGAGAATCCAATACTCGAGATATACACCTCACTTCCGGATACGTATATTACAACAATGGTAAAACTGATTGTATACAAAGTGTTTACTGCACTGCTAAAGTCTGTTGATTCAAATGTAAACCCTAGTGTCATAGAAGAATCTGACTCTTTTCGCTTCCATTTCAGTGAACGATCATATTTACTGTTATTTCCTAGTCAATGTATCATATTTACATCATTCAATAACACAAACACACATGAATTGTAGAAAATTTTATTACTTTCATTTCTTTGAAACAAGCTCTACGAATGTTGAGTAGCAGTCAAACAAGTGTCTCGATACAAGACCTCACTTGGTGTACACTATTGATTATGGATAGCCAGATGGTCCAGGCAACATAGTTGCTTATAATTTTCTTCCGTCTATTTCAGACCTGCCTGCATTGAAACTGAATGTCAAGAAGGCATTGAACTATTCAGTTTGACATCAATCACACAAAGAAATATCCTCTCTATAGGTTCCGGATTAATGTTTTTCAAAAGTTTCCGGCTGTACGCAAACATCTTCTGTTCACTTCAAATTTGAAAGTCTTCAATATCTTTCAAACGCTACATTTTATTCTGTGGAATAAGTCAGCCTGTTGAAAAGCTGTTCGATTCACGAGATTAAAAACACACTCATCAATCATTTAAGTTTTCAGGCGGAATATTTTCGTTGTGATACCATGGAAGGTTGATGGTAAACTTCGTAAGCCACGACGTGAATACAGAATTGTATTGAATCTGTAGTTGAAAAAACCGAACTTGCGCAAATGATTAGTCGGAAATAACTCTTTCTTATTTCCGAGATCCATCAATCAGGTTAACTCTTCGATGGTTAGCAGGTGAAATATGTGAGATTTTTTGAAAATGGAGCTGATGCTTGTCAGACAACGATCAGCTGAACTGATTACAGTTACTTGGAGTTTCCGGATTGAAGCGTTCAGCTCTCTGGCCAAGGCCAGAACCCCATCTATAAAAAGAACAGAAGGTAGTTTGTTTAAGTTTTATGTCTTGCAACGTTTCAAGAACTTAAACCCAAGTAAGATTTCTGTTTCTCAGGGCGGAGAAACATTAACAGACTGGTGACCATATGGAACACTTTTAGAAGTGGTCAGTGGTTGGTCACTTGAACTTCAGTTGGCAGTGTTCAGCCCACAAGCAGCAAGCCGGGTTTTGTCCCCGTCGTGACTACACTAATCACGTGTTCACAGTCCGTCGTAAGCCTGAACACTGTTATTCTTATGGAAGGCCATCAATTACTGTCTTGTTGGACGTAAGGAGAGTCTTTGATTTAGCTGTCGAAGCTGGCATCTAGGACCGTTTGTTGAGGAAGGGTTTGTGCGGGAAAATTATCAACACCTTAAATGTAACTCACTGCCAGACCTCGGGCCGGGTTTGAGAATATGGCAACCTATCGTCAAAATGCATTTTAAATTTGCCCAAACTCCTCTTTTTTGTTTAGGCTTGCAGCAGATGAGAGTCCAGACTACAATTTGACAGGCTGTGAATATAGTGTTTGAGAAGTGCCCGTAGACGTTATACTTCGAGACTCAGAGTATGCAGACGATATTGCTCTAACCTATGGAAGGGCATAAGAAGCTCAGAGCATTATAGGTAGACTACAGGTTTTAGTTTGTCGGTCGAGTAAAACTGTTGCAATGAAGAAGTTTACTAGTGTTTCTTCGGGTGGGGCAGACTCTATCGACTCCTGAACAGGATGGTTTCATTTCATGATTTTTGTTAACTTGGTCACAGTTTACGAAATCAACGTACTGCTTACCATGCTGTGCCTTGTTTGCGAGGCAGTCTAGTCGTCAGCATATAACGTGAGTTTGCCAAATGAAGGGGTTGACAATGGAACATGTATCAGCAGGCTGTTCAAGATTTCCCCACTGAATAATGAACGTTTTTGTCTGAGGACGCTCTGTGATATACTGAAGAACAAAAGTCAATGACTCTCGTGGTATGAACCTTCATGTGCATCAGTGTAATTTCGTTTTATTGTCCTTCCACACTTTTCGTCTTTACATCGCACAAAACCGTCCAATTTTCTCTGTCGTCTTATTTATTTTGATTCATTTGCCATTTTACGGGGCTACGATCAAGTGTGTTCGGTGTTCACTTTGAAACAGTCTAAATCCCAGAGTTTCTATCAAGTATTCTGAACCATGCTCAGTCGGCACAATGAAGTCAGTAAATTCAAACTAACTGAATACCTCTGAACACAGGATTATCAAGTGGACTGAATAGAGTGATTCTGTTCATTCCCCTTTCGAAATGATCGGGCAAGCTAAACACTAGTCATACAAGGTCGTGGTTGAACATTTTGATATGATCATTCAATCATGTTGATTGTGAATATACTGACGTAGTGGTTAATAAGCTAGTCTCACAGTTAAGAGGGTCAGAGTGTGAATTTCGGTCCGGATGCGGATATGCATTACTGATGAGCTCTAATAAGAGCGAAACTCGAGTCTAATGCTTTCTTTTGAATTGAGCTAGCCGCAAAATATGCAAGGGCTGAGATCGAGTGTGGGTAGTGTTCAATCTGAAGAAACCTAACCCTCAAACTTTCTAGTGAAAACTGTAAGGAGCACCCATTCTGTTACATACAAAGTATTATCTCCTAGATGCTGACTTCGACTCATCAATACCTACTTATGAACGTTTTTGGATGAGGCGTACCGTGAACGCAAAGCCACTGATATGTGAAATGTGCTCCATTGCACTATTTTATTTAACTGTTCCCTCAAAAATGTTCTAATTTGTGATCAACATAATTATTAATGGTACTGTCGACGCGGAAACTTCTTCAAACACCATCCAAGAATTCGCATGACGAACCATTGACTTTTTTGTCTGTTCAGTTTGTCCAGAATATATTCCAGAAAATGTAAGCTTGGTAATCGAAATCTGAAATCTTCTGGTTTCCTCATTCGTGAAAAGGTTTCAGGCCAGATGTAATCCAGTCCCATACATCACCGTCGCATCATAACACTGCTAAATTACTTTTGCTTGCTGTTTCAGTTCAGATCTGTTCGTGATATAAACACAACTTACAACATTTACGGAACCTTTAGTTAATTGGTTGTCATGCAACTTTCGACAAACTGACACTCATGTTTTACTTTCGACTGTAGCTTTCCTGAACAGAACTCTTTCTCGTGACTTTTTTTAAAGGGTTCGCATTCCTTCCTGCTTACGAATGTTTCACGTACGAGCATCACAGCCATACTTGGATAGGACAATCACCTTTCTATGAGACTAAGTTTAGCCGATTGTGGTTACATACAAGCTCGGGCAGAAAGTCCTGGCAGTTTACGAGATTTTGACGCGTTCATACACATTTGGTTTGGAGTTCACTTTTGTGTCCAAACATGTAGCACTGAAATGCATTTGCAATTCACTGCTGCTCTGACTCAGTGAGGACGAAAAACTGTGTTCATCGACTACTGAAATATTTTGCAGGAAAATTTGATTCATATTGGTTAGATACCTAGGCCAGTTCACGTAGCCACTTTCTGTACATCGTCCCGAGCTAACCCCTGATACCTATTTCTGTCATAGTCTGCCTCTATTTTCATAAAAAGAACGAGTGTAAATCAATGACAAAAAGCTCCGAAGTCCATTTTTAATGTCTGATTGGCCATGTTATTATTCGTTGTGCTTTATGACATGTTGTTTCATCGGGATTCCGTACAGGTCATGTGGACACCTACAAACTGAAAGCACTAGCACAGTTGACTGGTTGGTGACCGGGACAAAAATAAATGCATTATCCATTACTCTCAACAGTTTGGGAAGTGTCTGTCTTGGATCTGTTAACAAACCTTGAACTTGACTTTTTTGCATGTTTCCTGTAAAGTATTGAGTGCACAAATACAGTAAACCATTTCCTGCAAAGTACAATCATCGATTCATAGTCACGTTTTCCGGAAGTCTATATCACATCAAATAATGGTGTCAACTTTATATTGCAGATCGTGAGGAAAACTTTGTTCAAGAAGTTGCACCCCAGGTATTGGTCATTGATAATGGGAGTCCTTACAGTGTTGATAGGGTGTTCATATTGTTCAGAAGACTAGAATGTAGACGTCTTCCAACAGCACTTACACATCCCCAATTGAGTAGTGCTCTTGATAGCTTTGTGAGTAGGCTAACAAGATGTTATAACTTCTCCGAAGGCGTCAATATGTAAAGCTTCTGAGTGCGTTATTGATCAGTTCTGAGTGCGAGGAGTACTCCAGAGTGTCCGACTAAACGGTTTGTAGATCGTAATCTACCATATTCATCAACGTGATAATAGTTAGCACAAATTTACTTAAGTGGTAACAGATTAGTTGGCTGAAACAACGGTTGTTGATTCAGACAAGTACACAGTACGGCAAACACGTATTGACCAATTACGACAGAACCATAGAACCACCTTCCTTTTTCGAATCTTGGAGATACTCATGAATTCTATCGTTCCGAAAACGCTGTACAAGATTTTGTTCTGAACAAATGATGCTGTAGAAGACCAGAACACGCTGCTGGGCAGCCACCATGAATTACAGACACCCAAAATTTTCGTCCGTTTGTAGCGAGTTTGGTGACTATGCATAGACATGCAATTACTTCCAAACTGCTATATTAGTGCAGTTGGTCTTGATGACAGCGGTGAATGTTACCGAGTAAATCTACAACTCCATTTCCTGTCTCCTTCCGAGTCTGATTAGAGTTTAATATGGCTTGTATGACCATGCTGGGATGAAGTCCACGTAGTACTATGCTGGCTCATATTCAAACGGTATACAAACTAACATATTAACCACCGGCTTAGACTGATTGAACGACTTGCTTGAGCAGTCAGTTCGCTGGAACATTTTGTGGATTCTGTATGCCATAATACGTTGGGAGGGTAACTGAGTTCAGATGTGAAATTTCTGAGTCTCTGATGTGGCCCCCTAGTTCAGTTAACAGAGCATTTACAGTGTCCGGGCATACTGTTTTTGTCGCTGGATCGAATCCATCCGAAGTCCAAGATTTTTGTAACTGTCTTCTTTAAACCTATCAAATCTGTCAGAGAACCCAACAGTTTCACTAAAGCGTTAATTCTTGTTGCAATTGAAGTTAAAAGTTAAGCACTTGCATCGAGAGTTTTGAGCAAGAATTTCAAGTCAGCTGTTGTCTTTGGACCGAGCACTCGGAAAATCTTGTTCCTACCCAACCTATGTTCCGCTTGGTTATTGATTCACACCTTGCACATACATACAAATCATTTGCGAGGTGAAGTGGTGGTCAAACACCATTGTGAAGTGCAACGAAATTAGTAGAGGAATTCAAAATCAAATAGATTTTAGGCGAATAATATACATTAAATCCATGTCTGATATGGAAGATCCCTCTGCCAACCGATACAATCAGGAACAAACTTGAGCACAACCAAACGAAAAGTTCAACAGATAGTCTACGTTTCGACCACCATTAAATGGACAAGATATTCACGATAGCCGGTGGCTTCAATTATGTTTATGATGTTCTTTGTATGGTTAGTAGAGCTCACCCTTCCATACAAATAACGTTGAAAGGAAAAATGAACAACTGGTTTCAGTTCCTTGTCGTTACTTTAATCAGACGTCTCAATGGGGTGATCCAACCACAAGAGGCCAACATGGGCAGGAGCCTGTACTAAGTTCAATAATTTGGTCTCTTTGGAACAAACGAGAAACTTTGTCGATTGTCCGAAACAGAACAAAGAAAATTTGATGGGAAAATATGGTCAAACAGGAGTTCGTTCGAATTTCTAACACTACAGGGAAAATGGCTTTCCAGAAAGATTTTCTACTAGGAACATGACAGAACGATCACAAGGCTTTCTGACTTTTCAAATGGACAGCAAACTTATACTTGCCAATCTGTCATTTAAAAGCAGCTTAACAGCGGACTCTCTTATCCAGAAACTATACATTGCGGAGAATCTTCCCGGTCGATTAATGGTGTGATCGTGGCACAGGAATATACACATGATACCTCTAAAAATGAGGGGGGGAAATGTCCGCCCACGTCCGCAATATGGCTGCCCATTCCTTTTTTGTTGCGCAGCGGACGCACAACGAGGCAAATTGATAACCGTACGTGGTAGCATGCACCAACCTGGCATATAAGTGGGATCAAAAAGTCAACAACCAGCGCAATTACAGAACATCTGGTAGACACGGGTCATTATATGAACCCTAGACAGTCTTTTTAAGTGGTCTACTGAGCACACAGAAGGGAATTTAAGATCCATCCAATGACGAAATAAGGTGACAGGTAAAGCAACTGCTATTCGATTACATCACCCCGTGCAATGTTGTCACACGAACTGCATTCAAGCCACTAAATTTCCTTGACCCATCAGCGGCTTATCTATGTACACCTGGTCAACTAGAAGCATACAATAAAATCTAACGGACTGTCAGAAGAAACACAAAAACAAATTCAACAAACTCTTGTCCCAATCATGACCAGTTGTAGAGCACACCAAAGTCGAAAAACAATCACTGAACAATCTTAAAAAAGATGATATCACCTTAACAGCTAACACAGGACGGATAACAATCATTCTGGACAAAGCAGACTATATGGAGAAGGTAACACATCTGCTCAGTGATACAACTACCTATAACCTAACAAGTGCTGCTCTCATTGCAAAACTAGACTACAAAATCAACACTACACTAAAGAAACTAGAAGTTACGTATGGAATAAGCAAACAGGAACATTTACAAATGCGGACTTATAATGTAACCGCTGTTCAACTTTATGGGTTACCAGAAATACATATTGATAGTATTCCACTGCGACCAACAGAAACCACATCGGGAAAACCGACAACGAAGTTAATCAAAAGCTTATTCAAGTAAGTGCGATATTTGATTGGCGGATCACAACATTCCGATACTCAGTAATTCATGAACAAATGAATAAACGCCGGGATAAGACAAAACGAGGTACTTATTTCGTTTTATCTTATAATCTTACTCTTCACGTCCATCAATAACACTCCGACTGAAGAAACTATTAAGACTGCTGGGGAGAAAACCCTGACTAAATGGGTCTGTGAAACCGGAATCCATATACGACCTTATGGAACTATATTTAGTTACATAATTCGGTTTTGATGGCCAAATCCACGAACAACATAAAGCAACTCGAATGGGTTCGGCGACATCTGGATTCATCGCCGGAGCGGCCATGTGAAAGATAGAGAATATCGTGGTGCCGATTATCAAGCCAAATTATGGATCCGATTTACCGGTAATACATTCATAGTCCTGAAAAGCTCACTCACAGAAGACATAAGCTACTCAACAACCTTTCCATGAAATGATATGCATACACTGAACATCACTCACAACTGATCGAAGCTATCGCATTCCTACAGACTTTTTAGTCAGACCCTTCTGAACAGAAGCATCGTACTTAAATTTCGCTCTTGCATGAGCTCGTCAGTAGTGCACATTCTTAACATGGCCGGAACTATAACTCCGGCTACGCATTCATGAGGCAACCGTGTTCACCATTACATCAAGCCGCTGTCTTAAATGTAATAATCAGCCGCAAACCTGATAAAACATTGAAGAACTCAGTTTGTCGAAGAACACAGAGGGACCAACTCCTCGGTTCTCATAGCAACCATCAAATTTATAACAAAATGAGTTGTATTCAGTTTAAAAGAACCGAAACACTGCAGTATCACAAATCGCCGGAAGAAAGATACATGTAACAAGCAGCTGTTCGCAACGGATATTCATGTATTTTCGCCAGATGAAGTTTGTTGCGGGAGGAAAGAGATTCAGTGTCTAAGAAGCCATCAGCAAATTGCCCTACCATTGATTAATACCGTATCAAAAATGAGCACAAGAATTCTGTGACCACATGATATTACATTCACACACATACCAACGGTATCATTACGAAGAACCTCATCAAACTCAAAGGAACAACCAAAGAGGTGTAATGCAAGAGTTGGGAATACGCAGTAGTAATCGGAAACGCCCTAAGCTCAAACTCAAAGCTAGTTTCTACGCAATAGTAATAACACAACACGTTAGCCAAAAAAATCGCGATATAACCAGTACGCTGTACAGAGTAATTAATTGTGCAGTAGAACAACAGCAGCACACAATGCTTCGTTGTGAATTACAATCATTGCACCCGCCCCAGTTCAAATGAAAGTCCGAGTGATGATGTTGCTTCTTCTTCACACGTTCAAGAGTTTTTGTATGTGCCGGCTCGACTGTAGATACTTCTTCAGTAACTGAATTCAAATCTGAAACATACTCAGAAACAGAATTTTCAGTCTCAGGACAGTCAGTGAACAGTGCAAAAGAGGGCTTCAAAATCTTTATGCACTCAAGTCCAATAACAGATGGACCAGAATTAATAACAGTGAATGAACAAGTAATTGACGGAATGAGTATCTGTGACTGAAAGTTGATATCCACCAAGAACAGGTAAGACATGTCCAGTAATACTTTTATTAGAAATATCAACAAGCATCAAAACAACAGAAGGTTCCATCCGCTTCATGTAATCAGCAGAAGTAAAAGCTACAACACTACCGATGATAACAGTGAACGAAGGTTTGGAAACACGGTTAACAGTGAATGATTACGCTATATGGTGTGTAAAATCAACAGAATTAGTGAAAATCACAGTAAGAGCAATCGATTGAAAGTCAGATGATAAAGTTTGCTCTTTTTAAAAAGTCTTAACTAAACACGTGTTCAAACTACGACAGGACGACTTGAATGTGACCTACCATGCCACATTTATGTCATTTAGAATTGCAAAATGGACACGTAAGTCGAGGATGTTTATAACCAAATGACTAACAGTTATCCCAGTGCTGGACAGAGTCCGGATTACAGTGATGTGATTCAACTGCTGTATTTCTGTGGTAAGTTACCTTTTCGAACTGTCATTGTTGTTGGTGTGCTTGCTTCTCAACATTGTTGACATCATATAACACCGTTGGTTCTTCATTCACCACGACGTTAGCATCCTAAAAATGTTCACAGGGAGCTCAGGCAGATTGGAAAGATGCCTCATTCAGTAGTAACAACTTATGTTAAAGACTAGGGGCATCGATTCCTCTGATCAATCGATCTCTTAGTTGAATCTGTAGTTGATCACCGAAATTACACCTTGCTGCTTGAGTTTGAAGTTGAACAATGAACGCACGGACCCTTTGGTTTCTTTTTTTAATTAAAGTATTGAATTTCGATCTTTCTGCAGTTTCAAGGTTGACAGGTTGAACATGCTTGAATAGCAGATGCTTCAAAGAGGCGTGTGAAAGTGGTGGAGGCCAATCGGGGAACGCCGGATTTTTGTTCAGAGCATACGCATCCTTGCCCATGACAATGAGGAAATGTGGCCGTTTCTCCTCCACTTTCACATCTTTACGAGTAATACTCCAAATTTCAGAGCATTCCAGGTGATCTTCGATATCCTGTGAACTTGAGTGGATGTTCAAATTTTCCAAATAGTAAAAATCCATCGTACGATGTGTAGTGACGGCGACCTCAGTTGTGGTAGTCGAGAATGCGTAATACTAATCGCAAGTGCACTTAGCTCAAACCCAAAGCTAATTTCGATGCAGTAGTGATAACGCAGCACATTAACCAACGAAACCGCAATGTACTCAGTATTATACACAACGTAAGTATTCATGCAACAAAACAACAATAACACACAATGTTCGGTTATGAATTACAATCACTACAAAGAGTAAATACAATGATTGCAGAAATAATTACTTCGGTCGAACCGGACGAAAATTGTTCACATGAAAAGATGAACACGATTCGGTCATTAATTGTCTCCTAACCTCCGTCCAGGAAGATCAAACTAAACAGACATTCAACCTGAGCACCGCAGAAATCTGTATGCAAGCAAACACGAAACAAAAGTATTTTTCGGGGCCTGGCACTCAACTTATTTACTAAACGAACAACTTGAGCTAGACAGAATCCATGAACTAATGCAAACCACAGACTTGAAGGAATACAACCGTTGTCATGCCCTATTGCCCACACACTTAAGCCGTACAACTTGAACAGATCAGACCGGTGAGCAAAGCTGGGCAATAAGTCCCCAGCCAGATCGAAGTCAAAAACGGGAAATTGACCTACCAAGTCAAAGGACAAGGACCAGCCAATCAGATCCACAGTCGAGCTTCAAAAGCAACAAGAAGTAACCAGTCGGAATTCAGGCCGAAAGGTAAATCCACTCTCGCATATGACCAAGCATCTATCAAATTTCATGAATTTTCAAATTCAAATCTATTCGCCAAATCACCTCACCTGGTTTGGTAATGAAACATTAGCAACCTAAATGCCGAACTCGATGAGCAACCGAATATCGGATACACTAACCGAGCTACCAACGTCATTACTACACCTCACGACAAGAAACATCTCATTCCATGAAACACTAAAACCATGCTCAGTCGGCACTGAAAACTTTTGAACACAGGATTATCAAATGGACTGAACAAAGCGATTCTGTTCATTCCCCTTTCGAAATGATCGGGCAAGCTAAACACTAATCATACAATGTCGTGGTTGAACATTTCGATGTGATCATTCAATCATGTCGATTGTGAATATACTGAATTTGTGCTTAATAATCTAGTCTCACAGGTAAGAGGGTGAGAGTGTGAATTTCGGTCCGGACGAAGATGTGCATTACTGATGAGCCCTAGTAAAAGCGAAACTCGAGTCTGGTGTTGTTATTTCAAGTGAAGGTTTCATGAGTACTTTCAGTCAAGGGGTAACTCACCAGTCAGCCTCAGCATGAAACCTGCAATTCAAATCTGATTGTTAACCAATGTTCTACCTTAATGATAAATCCACGGTGTATACAAATTGAACATCACTCACAATCGATCGCAGTTGTTACATTCCCATAGACTTTTCCGTCAGTCCGTTTTTGAACAGAAGCAGTGTACTCGAGTTTCGCTGCTGTTTCAGCTCGTCAGTAACGCATCTTAATGCCACGATTGGGATTAGAACTCCGGCCCGACTTTTACGAGGTAACCGTGTTGACCACTTTGTCACTGACCTCACATTAGGCATGACCGAATCGTCATACCTAAACGCTCAGCTTCATTCGCTCATGAGTAAAGCTCAAATTACCCAGTCGTCTCTGAAGGAGATACAGTGACTGTCCTGTTAACTCCACTCGATTACCTCATAACTAGGGCTTCTCTTTAAGTTGAAATCAGAGAAATCATTAACCTGTTAAACGAAATTTTGACTTCTGGTGAGCAGTAGGATATTTGAGTGCTACACAACTTGAATAACATGTACAATTGTTCAAAGCTGTCACAATTTTGAGCAATGCTCAACTTACGTAAAACCAAAATCCCCTACTACTCATCAGAAATCTATAATAATCTATCAAAATGCGGACATCCTGGTACTTTCACTAGCGTACCTTTAAACAGATGATCTAATTAGAGCCTCCTATCATGATGTATTGATATCACTTTTGAGCGTCTCCGTAACAGTGTCCGTGGTTTAACGTCGGCTTAAAATGACTCACTTTAGTGTTACTCACAATATCCCAGGAGTCGTTCAAACTAAATTGATCGCCTTAAACAGGAGTGGAAAGAAGCACATTTTACTGAAGTCTCAACGCCATGCTAAAGTGTCCACAAATTGACTTTGCAATCGATTCAGATTGGCAAAGGTTAATAGATCACGGTGGACAAGAAGTGCTGGGACGATGGATGAGAGATGTGGCCCATATAAAACGAACACCCCCAGCAAATACAATCGTGTTTCAGGCGTATACAGTAAACGTTCACCAACCTAACTCAGTTAGAATGCTTAGTGGCGTAAACGATTGTACTGCGTTAGGAATTTAGTTCAACGAATATATTTTTATTGCTTGCTCCACAACTTTAATATGAGTCACACTGAAGACTTCGGTTGTACAACATCGGGGAAACCTCTTGGGTCATCTTTTGATAAAGCCAGCTCATGGAAAAATGGCATCGATACACTTTATTTGGAAAAGGCTAACAATATAGGAAGCATTGTGACACTAACGGATATGACTAAATTCAGAATGTCACCAGCTGCCTACATCACACACATTTCAAGATTGTAACAAGCAGCCTGACCGTACAACACGACCTCTGAGGGGGATCCTGCATATCCTAATTAAATCCCAGTGGATGACACCACAGTAATCAGTCATTGACACGTGACATTACCGTCACAAGCGTGGTGTGTTAGATACGACCATTTTATTCCGCAACAGTAAATTGGAAACATGAGCACCGTTCACATGGATTACCGTCAGAACGATCACAGGAACCTTAGTATAGTACAGCTGGTATTCATTCACACAGTGAACGGAAAGGGAAATCATGTCTTACCGTGATGTTTCACTAAACACTTACTTAATTATATGCAATGTATTGACATGAGAAAGGAAAGCCCTCGAACTTTTGCCGTTTACCATGGTCAAAAACTGTCGGTCAGATGAGCGTCACTCAAAATGAAACTGCGCTAAACAAGAAGATTAAAAATTGCTGAACTACAAAGTTTCACTGAACTATTATGCATAATGGATAATGATGCCGTCCTACAGTAAATATGTCACAATTTTCCCACCATTGTTCTTCAAAGCCCCATTTGATACGCTCAAAACACCATTTCGTTTTGTACGCAAATCGTCTGTTTAATTTCTGGCCTTATTTCATGACAGATAGACTGAACCCGGCTACTTGTGTGGATTGCTGACATGGTTCGCTCCCCACCTCTCCACCTGTTCCCCTGAATACACACTATTCGAATGGGCTTAGAAACTGAACTGTCATCAGTTAGTTTTTTCGACGCTGCCAACCGTAACGGTTTGTACGTCGTATAGAAAAATCAAATTTTTCAGGGTTTGATTGTGTCCATCAGGTTCAACAATACTATGTTATACTCTGTTGATAGCTCGGCTACCTAAAGTGGGTGTACTTTCGAATTAAATACGCTGAATATATGTAAATTATGGTTGCGTCGCTCTGCATACACGTCGGATACAGCATCGAGGCCAACAAGTCCAAGACCAGCGTATCTTGACCCTAGACTGCACTACAACTCATAAATCGAACATCACCCACAATTGATCGCTGCTGTCGCATTCCCATAGACTTTTCAGTCGGCCCCTTTCGAAAAGAAGCACTAGACTCGAGTTTCGCTATCATTAGAGCTCGTCAGTAGTGCATATCATCGCCATAGCCGGGACTTGAACCACGGACATGCTGTTCATGAGGCAACCGTGTTTCCCACTACGCCATTGACCTCAC
>LUCH01001587.1:85528-117836 GCA_013368495.1 Paragonimus heterotremus
CTTTGCGTACCGCGCGAACATAAACACTACGATGACACACATCTACATACTTTGAATAGGTGGAAATGGACTCACAAACTGAAACAGTTTCGAGCGATAGTAAAGTGGGGTCGATATATATATATATATATATATAGTGAAATTTGGGCTTCACGTGAAACCTAATCAGCAACAGAAACAGTGCCGTGGGTGGATCCCAGCGTGAACTGCTTGGGAAATCCTGCCAGGACATTCGATCCCCTGGATCATTTGGTGGATTTCACATAAGACAGAAGGAAAGGTGGGTAGCAGGGTCCAAATGTGAGGTTTCTGCGCTGCTGGCGTGACTTCGTAGCTCAGCTGCTAGAAAGTTTTCTGCATGTGGGCATATTGTTTCTGTCACTGGTTCAAATCCAGACGAAACCCGGATTTTTCACAAGTGAGTCTCTTCCAAATTAGCTAATCTACCAAACTGCTTATTACTGACACGATCTTTATCTTGTACTTAGTTATAGAGTAACTATCAGTATCCACAAAACAATTTAATAAAATTTAGAGAGGCTGCAGTTAGCACATTACAACAGCTGTTTGAAATGTTACTCTATAAAACAAGCTTCCTCTCTTTTGATAAGGATTTCAACAGACTATTAGAATGTACCCTCTATGTATTCAAACGCTAATCAAAACAATTATACGCAGAGTCAGCGCGCATGATAGTTACCGTATTAAAGTCGAGGTTTCATTTGTAATGAACTGAAGGTTTTGGATGTTAACTGCATGTTGGAGTCCATAAACGAAGTTAGCTTTTTGCAGGATGTTGGGGATAACGAGACGCAAGATACGTAGGGTATCGTGCAGTTGAAACCAGCAGACGTCCACGGACTGAATTTGAATTGTGTAACAGAGCATGCTGCTGTGTTGTCGGCGCCGTTTTAGCTTTCGTTTATGTAAGTCGTATGCATGGCTTACTGAGCCTTTGACTCATGTTTGTTTGTGTTGTTCCCTTTTAAAAGACTATTGCTGGAACCCCTACTTCGGAAGAACGCTGTCCACCGGTTTCTCCACATTGTCCCAAAGCTGGTCCACAATTTTCACGGGCATCAGAGTAAAGACGGCTGACTTGTATGTTACAGTAAGAACGTGAATTTGGTAACTCAAAAGAACCTCACTGTGAGAAATTTAGACTTTTGATCAACTCCAACAAGCAATACCAACTGAATGCAAAGCGAACCATTTTGTTAGATGCTCATCTAATCTACCACATAAGCAGTGGACTGGAACCAGGGTCAGAATACAACGCACGGAACTATTAAGAATAAGCAGCTCACAACAAAATGAAAGAGATGGGAAACACATTGATCCTTCGTTCTGCGCTACGCTGAAATCAACGGACAATATAGAATCGAAAAACAATTCGCACTTCATCAAAAGCTAATACTTAAAGGTAGTTGAAAACGACTTCAACACAGTAACTTTCGGTGCGTATTTTGAGAAACCAATGATATGTCCTGTTTGTTTAAACTATTGTACACACAAGTTTGTAAAGGCAGGCTCGATCTGTTTTGAACAATGACGCTTTCAACGCTCGTGCTTTACTGATCTTGAGACAATCGGCTACCACTTTAACTGACCACCTACTTCTTTCCAAGCGGACGGGTTCTAAGGTTAAAAGGTTAGACCTGACATTGAATTAAAAACACTGCGATGCATTTGTGACCGATCTCAACAGCCGTTTTGAAGTCGATGTGGCACAAATACAACCACAACTTCGACAGTACCGTCGCTAACATTGGACCAGACTAAGCACTGATCAACAGCAAGTTTGCCTAAACACCTGGTGCGTCCAGATCGTTAGCGAGCACACACCCTTGTGGCAACTAACCCTGAATCTTACTTTGCAAAATGGGTCCAAATGTTTCAAACTAGAATAGGGATCCACGGATTGTCAGCAGCCAGAAACATGAGCAAACCCAGCAAAAAATATGAATACTATTCTCTTCGTAAGGCTATGCACTGTAAGAGCGTCCGCTGTAGATGGTTCCCCTTTCAATAACATACAATCAGAAGAATTAACATAGCCTATCAGGAAAGTGGTCCTGCAAGGGAACCGCCCTTGGGAGGGAGGCCATCATGTGTGCACAACACGGTGTTGCATATTTGGAGTACAAATTGGCTACTGATAAATGCTTGAGTAGTACATCTGAATCGAAATATAAACCGCCAAATGCCAGGATGCCACTTTTCCAAACGTGTCAACCAATCTCAGGATTACCCCCAGGTTTACTGAACTGAACAACAGACACTGTGTGAATGACAGTGCATGTCAGGTCCGTGGCCAGTGAGTTTTGCTGGTCAAGTGTTTTTATTAGGCCCGAGATGTTTGCTGCTGGATAACATCGTTGCCGGGGAATTTCAGCGTATTATTAACACAGTGCTGCCTCGGTTGGACGTCACTTGCCTTTTTCAAAAAAGGGAAAAACTGTGTGAACGCAGCTGAGGAAGCATGGAAAACGGCCTTGTGCAACTGAGTCATGGAATAAATATTTCTGTCACTACGGTAAAGGAACCGACACACATTTCTATCGAATAAATGAGTCCCCGCCATTTGTCTGACACATCTCGCTGTTTATCCAAATACTCGTGTATCTGTAGTATGAGCTACATAGGGAGGACAAACCGTTGCAACGCACATAATACAAACAGGACACAGTCAAAGTTCCTGATGCGTTCTCGGTGATTTTTCGGAACAACCGGAAACACATACTCCAGTTTGCTGAGACTTTCCCTATTAAACTTCACAGTCCCTCTTGTGTGTTCAAAAACAATTTGTGTTGACACTGCGGCTACCCTGGTAGTCGGCATTCACACAATTTTGATTTTCAGTTTTGGTGTCTGTCTGTTTAATCCCTTAAGCCATTACTTCTGCTCTGTAGAATTTTGACTCGTTTAAAATTATTTGCATTTCCACGTCTGATCAGAATATACGAAATGTTACTCCAGTGAACATCACCTGAATTACGTGTTCTCATTGGTTTATTCAAGTTCATTTTCTATTTGTGTTTAGAAAAGTCAATCAGTGGGGCCTGCCTTGCACTGACTAAAAAACAAAATAAGATATTATAGGAAACGTAAGGAGATCAATGTCGGTGGTAACATAATTCAAAAGTTACGAAAGAGTGCACCAAGGCTTCTGTTAGCTTCTAAGCCAACCTTGTGAATATCGAAACATCAAAAGCGACCAACGACTGTGACCCGTCCGAACAGTTATACAAACACCGAGACGCTCATCGTTAAAACTTTGCTCAGGTTCAGCCTGAGTATCCCTTTCAGTAAAACCAGTTTGTATTATTGGATCGATGTCCGATAGACTGCCGAACATTTGAACAATCTTCCACACAGTGGCACAATGTAGTCCCAACAGGAAATGCACAAAATGGGAATGTGGCATCAAGAGACAAGAACTGTTGCTGAACTCATATCAGCTAGTACCACTTTGAGAAAATCGAGCGGAACCATAGGTGTTCACTCCAACTGGTTAGGCTGAATCCGTCAAATTGAAAAAAATTGCCTTAGTAACTTATGTCTGTAGACTTCTGAACAGATGGTTTGTGCCAACATTGAGTGGTTGGCTGGAAGGAAGTCAACAGAAACAACACTTAGTAGTAGTTGCAATTTGTGTCCGACGGCGATACAGAGGCTGACTGAACTTGTCCTCCCAATTGTGCACGGACTCTACCACTCATTGAAAGAACATCGCAAGTCACACGTTCATACGGTAGCCCCACTGATGCGCAGCACAACTAGAAAATGCTTCCCTCCACTGCCTGTCGACTACGTGGGAACAGATGAGAGATGGAAAATGACCGACAGACCGCTAGTTAAGACGATGGTTATGTACAGGCCGAAGGAACACAGTCGTATAAGGAGGGATTAAAAAGTCCATTCTAGGTGATATGGTGATGAAAGTTGGAAGTGGGACTGCACTTTGTTTTTTAATATTATTTCAAAGCATTCGGATACAAAAACCTACTAGAAAGACCCAAATATGGTTGACGGTTTGTCGGCTCAACACAAACAAATGTACTAAGAGTCTCTCTTGAGCATGTGGTCATGTAGGTTTTTAAGCACATTGAACGTGAACCCAGTTGAATAAGGGTCAAGGTTTGTGCAGTTCGAGTAGATTGCTGTTGCAATTCCACAGTGCATGTGACGTAGACGGATGAAAGGATCATCATCATTCCTAACTTGAAACTGGTGAAACGTTGTTGTTTGGATCACTCAAAGGGAAGCCAAGTCGGAAAACTAGGTTACCAATTTTTACGTTACTAATACGCAGTAAAACTTCGACCGGATAAGAGGAATCTGGCTAATAAACAAAAACTAATTTGCCTGTTTCGCTGCCTTCAATCAATGAATTATTTCATCCTGGTAGCGACAGCAGCAGAAAGATAATCCGAAACAGATCGTTGTGCAGTGTGAACGGGTGTTTTTTCACTAATGAATTGTCTTGTATACTGTTTGTCAAAAGATGTCTCGTTATAACGAAAAGGCGTCCAATAAAACACAATCTTTATTGTCCTACTCGCTAGTTAGCATGCTACGCGCGCACTCACGTTTATGAGTCAGAATTCCAGTCCACAACACCCCCGGTTTCCGCCCACACGTCGTGTGCATTTCTACCCGGTTTAGGTGAATGATCGGCGCCTTCTATCGGGGGGTTTCCCGCTTGCCATTCTTCGTCAGTTAGTCCGATTTCGTTGGGCGATAGCTCTTCCGGTCGCTCGTGTTGTCCGCAATCTATCTACTGTGGGCTTTGACCGTATTTCACAACCGTGTTGGGATATTCCTCTGAGTGTTGTAATAATCGCGCCTTTGATTTGGTCGGCTATCCTATTTTGCCTACCAAGTCTCGCCCTTTGGCCTGATCCCGTCCAGCGATGACTCATCCGGCCGCCCACGCCGTCCCCAATCCGCTCGCTGTGGGTTTTTGGACGCACTTCCCCCGCCGAATGTTGGAATACTTGCACCTCCAGCCTGATAATACACCACACTCGCCCCTCCTCTAAGAGATTTGCCGCGATTGTAGCAGGGTGCTAAGTGTACCGCATTGATCCATCGCCCACGAGGATCTTGGCCAATTTGGAAGCTCGTATTCCTGCAGTTCACGGTGGTAAATGGTTCATTCTACCGCCTTCTAAATTTTCCTACGCCGGGGCCAGATGTTTCTGGCCAGCCGCAGTCTCTTACTTTCACCTGATCTCCAATCATGAACGGGCGCCATTTATTTGTTGTGCCTCATGTCATATCTTTCTTTATTTCGGCTTTGTCTTGCTGTTGTCCGTTTAAGCGCACGGCGTTCCAGGTATTGTCATCTTTGCGGCAATAATTGTCCCTCTCTGTCTCTGGACACACAGACATCCAGCAGAATCATTGGCTCCCTCCCGTATATCAGCTGAAATAGCGAACTCCCAGTTGTTGCATGCTTCGTCGTGTGGTATCCAAACAAAACATCCGGTAGTCCCTCTTCCCAGTTATTGCCTCTACTATTCAGCTAAACCTTCATTGTACGATTGAACCGCTCTGTCAACCCGTTCGTTTGTGGATGGTACGGCGATGTTTTCAGGCGCTGAATCCTCCAATTCCTCAGCATCTCCTGAAACTTCCGCCCCTCAAAACAGGAGTCTTGGTACGTGATAACTCTGTGCGGTACTCCAAAGCGAGCCAGGACGTTGTTCATGAAAGCGTGTGCAACCGTTCCGCTCGTCTGATCTGCCATCGGAATGGCTTCCACCTATCGTGTGAAATGGTCAACCATGACGACTATTTAGCGGTTTCCATTTGGACTTGTTGAGAGTGGACCAAAAATGTCTATACCCCAGGGGTGCGCGACCTCGTCTGTTACGATCGATTGCATGGGCGGTGTTGTCGTCAATGTCTCTCAGTTCTGTCGGCAACGGGGGCAGGCTCGAATGAAATTAATCACATCTTTTCGCATCGTGAGCCAAAATACCCTTCGCCGCAGTAGTTCGACCACGCGTTCTCGTCCCACATTTGTGTGTGTCAGTCGAATCACACGTTCCCTCTGGTCCACTGGAATAAATGGCAACCTTCGAGGCCGAAGCCCTCGCTGTACCTCCACATCGACGACGAGTTGACCGTTTTCCAGGTGTAGATCTGTAACAGCTCGTTCAGTCCTGAAATCAACCTCTTGGGTTTTGTCCCTGCTAGTAGATGTTCACATGTTTCGCGCACTTGAGAGTCTTGCTGCTGACTGGTCAAGATGTCTTTATCGGCAACCAATACTGCGTTCACAGCTATAGCTCCAGTCGGCAGTTCACTTTCCTGTATAGGTCGCGACAATGCACCGGGTACCTCATTGTTTGTGCCGTTGACATGTCCGGTGGTGAAGTTGAACTCTTGTAATCGGAGTGCCCAGCGTGCCAGTCGTCCACGTGGATCCTTCATCGTCTTCAGCCAGATCAGAGGTTTGTGGTCAATCTCGAGATGGAAGGTGGTCGCTATCAGATAGACCGTCCACTACTCCAGCGCCCAGACAATAGCTAGGGATTCTTTCTTTGTGGTGGAATACTTCCTCTTTGCTTCCGTCAGTACTTGGCTGGCATACTCAATTGTCCCCGAAGGTTGTGAAAAAACTGCTCCGATTCCGATAACATTTGCGTCAACTGACAACGTAAATGGTTCATTCGGTTTTGGGATTGTCAGCACCGTCGAATGCTGGCCGCCTCCTGTTTGAGTTCACTGAATGCCACCTTCAAGTCCTCAGTCCATACAAATTTCCTGTCTTTCATCAGCAAATGGAACAGTGGATATGTTCCCTGGAAGAACCCTGGCGTAAATTTTGAATCGTAACCGACCATTCCGAAGAAATACCTCAGCTGCCGCTTCGATTTCGGTGTTGGGAAGTTCGTGATGACTATCGACTTCTCTGGCAGTAGCTGAATTTTTCCATTACCAACCGTGTGTCCCAAGCAGACGATTGAACTGCGGCCTATTTGGCACTTCTTACTACTCAGTTTTAGGCCGGCTGCATCGATTCGTTGCAACACTGCTTGCAGTCTGTCTACGTGTTCCGACACTGTCTTGGAGAATGCAACAATGTCGTCTCCGTATACGGTTATCATGACCAGTAATTAATACTAGTGACTCTTACCCATTTCTTTGCAGACTCGTTTTAATAACACCCCATAACCAAACAAGTGGTCACGCGTTCAGCCGCCGACTACCAATAATGTTCTTGTATGGATATTCGAAGCTTGATAATATCTCGCCCAACTGTGTTCTGTACGGCAAGTTGTAGCGAACACTTTAGTCACCCGTCAAGATAAAGCAGTCGATCGATTCCAGTCCATGATGAAAGCAAGAGCAACAGCTAAGTAAAGCGAACACTACTGTGTACACGCTAAAAAGTTTTCTTTGAAGGCAACCAACAGCTCGATTGTAATCTTCCGCTAGTGGAGATTTACTGAGGACAAGCACCGTTGAACGGTGTGTCAACTACCTATGGGCCACAAAAATTCGCCATGAGGTTTAACAGCAATCCATCAGTTAAGACGCGTATGGCATCTCAATCCAAATCATGCACCATTCTAACTACGTCGAGCGTGCAGTCATCTGTTTAGTGAATGTACATCAATTCGAGTGGAAAACAGGAGTACTGAGCTTCTGTTACGCACTCAACAGGCTGATTAACATATCCGATTGCGGACAGGACGGGCGTTACAGTAACCTAAAACCGATCGCAACTCATGTTCAACGGAAGTGGTGTACGTTTGGGCAAACACTGCATACTGGGCCGTTCAATTCAACGTCGACCGGCCAAGTAGTAATGAAGAGGGTCGCTCGTCGGAGATGTAACACGAGTGTCCAGATGTTTAATACCAAGCAGCGCCCAGAATGTCATAGTAAGTCCGCTAACAAGGTAGTTTGATCGGAAGGTTTCATGAGCTACAATCACTTGTGACTAGGCACTCCTCGTTGAATACCAGAATCAATGCACCGATATAATCGTGCCATCGATTAAGTAATTGGAACGATAAGGGTAACAGTGAAATTGACATATTACTGTTGGTTTCTGTGAGATAAATAGGTGAAACTTCATGTACAGCAATGATAACGTTGGTCTTTGCCTAAGATAGAAATGACATCCTTGAGAACCCTCATTGCTAAAATAAATGTATTGCCGATAAACAAGATGAAGCATTGTGCGTGTTCTATCAAACAATGCACGTCATTCTGACGTGATTCGAAAGTTTTCTTTCAAACAAACAAAAAACATATTCGGAACATCAAAAACACACGTTCAAACGCACAGGCAAGTGCAGTCACCATAAGGACTCGCCTGACCCACTAACTTATATCATGGCCGATTTAATCGACTAAACGGCCACATGCATACCCGATCAACTCAGACAATTGAAACGTGCCATGCGTGTACTCTGGCATGCGTACCGCGTCAGAAGCAGTGCAAACGGCCGGTCATTCGACTGGGGTGTGAAGGGCATGTGACTCGAGTCAGCCCGAAATTTAGATCACGGTGCCCCGACAGAGCACGTTCGGAGGGCATCAGTATATGCTTACCTCTCCTCAAGTACAAATACTTTCCAAAAACGCAGCCGAAGTAGGAGGCGTCATACACATCTTCAAAAAAAAGGATACAGCGACAGCTGACATCAATTAGTCGGTGCACGCAAGACAAAAAGTGCACAGTTCTCACCCCCCAAAACGCCGAACCTTTGTGCACGTGTATTCGCCTCTTACTACCGATCGCCCCGTTGACTATCAGTGAAGGTCGATAAACCTTCAACTGATCAACTGGCGTACGAGCGTACAGGTTCCTCACAGCTTTGGTATCGTCATTTGCTGTGCAAGATTAGACATAAAATGGACAAAGCAAACTGGACAAATTCAACCTGAAAATGAGGATATTTCCATCCTTATGCGTAAAAACCAAGTTCGTCCGTCTGAATTGGAGATTAGTACACCTACTTTTCTTCGCGCGCTACTATCAACTTTCGTAATGAGTTCTTATTCTATCTGTCACTCTACATTCGAAGGTATGTGTGTCTGGGAATTCTGTGGTCAAAGTGATCCAAAAGATATCATACGGAAATGGATCCAGTATATCAGCATAAGCAGCCAATATCTCGAAACAAGTTAAACAATTGCACAAGTCTGCATACATACGCTGTGGGGGAGTATTATCAGAATATACAAGGATTCTTGTGTATGGTTTATACTGTCGATAGCACAATCAAAATGAATTATTTCATTCCTTCCGGTTGACCGTATGTACTGAATCATCATCAAATGTTACTGTGCGTCATCATTACAATCAACATTTTCGCGTTTCTAAACTACCGCCTAAAATACTGTGACAAAATGCTAACTTATCGAGTGAACTATAATTAGCAAAAGTTATGCGATCAACCTGTAGGAAAAAGTAATTAACAGCAAAAACCTCTTCTATTCATTCCGTACACGTGAGCACGTGACAAGTCAGTAGGATGCGAATGGTGGCTGTATGTTTTGCAGGTTGAGTTCAAGCCAGTAGTCCCTGTTCATTTTCTGGCTTGACTTTCTGTGTCACGCCACAGCCAAGTAGAATAAGTGTTATGAGTATGAAAGTACACAAATCATCTTTGAAAAATCGATATAGCAGACCACCGAACGCGTTGGATGAATTCGGGGCAACTGCAGTCTGCCAAACTGGAGTCTTCCACATCAGCAAAACTGCTGGATGTAAATGCCCTTCGACATGACAACGTGTTGTAAACAACTGTATGCTTCAATCCACGTGAAGAGGAACTCCGCTAATGGATTAGTTCTCTTCCAGAACCTCCCGAGTCAATGTTACAGAGAAGCCGCAATACCATCTCCGGTTGGTTTCAACTGCTTAAGCGTAATTAGGATGCATAGACAATGAAAAAAACAGTGACGAATGCTTACCCAAATGAAAACAAATAGAAAATAAGATGAGCAGATTTTGGTCGGAATTGGATAACACTTTATACCAACCAGTAGAGTAGTGGCCAACACAAGCTCGACTCAGCTGCGATGTACTAGAAGGGGTGCACAATAGAATCTATACGAAAAATGGTAATTCATTAGAGCCAAACGTGTGACTGCTCGTCATCTTGCTAAGAACTACATAGCTAGCGAATTTCCCTCAGACCCATTTACACAGGTGAAACTTTGGGCAAACATAACTGATAAACAACTATTACACCACCTTTAAATTAGAAGCCAATTTTTCGGGATTTTACAGGAAAACAGGACAAAGATATAGAAAATTACAGTAAACACTGTACGTTCGTTCTTGCGTTGAACTGTGCCATAGGTCAATGCGATAAAATAAACTGTAAGCAAAGGTCACCGAGAATCGCATTTCACCCAATCTGATATAATGAATTCTGCCTGACTGGAAACACCCAACGGAATACCTATCGTTGTGCTGATAGATTAATCCGGTCAGAACAGGAGCACTTTAAATGTGCACACACGTGACAAAAGAGTTCAAATTGCTTAATATATATTGTGACCTTTCAGAAGTGTACGACTGTCACATAGATGAAGATGTGTATGATGAAGTGATAAAAATACAAATGGCCGATTAGTCCCAAAAAGTGAGAGCGAACTGAAAAATTAGTAGAGATAAGGCACGATAAACCAGCTACTGAAATGAATAACATATATGAGATGAGATCGGATGTAAATGCATGCCGAATAACAAAGTTGGATAAATAAAAATTAGTGAACGTCCAGAGAAACAGTCGTATTCAACGACCGGCAAAAGATCGATGTACGGTCCTTTGGTATAAATGTACGCATGCAAAACCAGAAAGCTTCCGAAGCGTTAGTCTCATGTTCAGAACAATCGAAGAACTATTCCAACACTGTTTTCCGTAAAAAACCAAGACCGGTGGGCAAATGTTTCGCGCCCCGCTGTGATCTATGGGACACTGGTGGTTCGCTTTGTCTTTCACTGGCGATGGTAGGATCCAAAGGACGCAAATGAACCGTATCCGTTTCAGAAATCAATCTACCGGTAACGGACGATTCGGAATTTTGTCCAGCTTGCGCCGACGATGCGTTGCTTACTAAACGATCGTACAGTTCTCGACCAGCAGTGCTTCGGAACTTGTGCGAAGGAGCGTACAAACATAGAACAGCGACCACATAAACGTTCCACATACCGTAGACACCGGTTATGAACGCAGATCCGTATTCGATTGACCGTTCGCCCCAGCTCCATTGGTCTTCCGTCACCTACAAACAAAACCACGGTACGTACATAGGTCAATATTGATTTGGTGTCGGAGGAACAATAAAATGTAACTCTATAAATTAACTGTAATAAATCACGACGAATGATGTGACCTCGGGCCGAAGTCTACTGGGAACGGAGCTAGTTGGATACAGCAGAGGACAACATCAGGAAGATCAGCATCATCAACGTCGACAGCAATAGAACACAGACTTTTAACATAGTACCACCATAAGATAAATAGCTAGAAATAATATGGGAAAAAGCTGCCAGTTAATTTGAAAGAGAATCTGTCGTTACTCAACCACTAAAAACCAAAGGGTCCTGCGAATAAACGATCGGGACATTAGTGAAGGCAAGACAGCATCCACAAACAGCTTCCCTTCGGACTAAACCGCTTCATCTCATCGACCGAACTTACTTTATAGACGAGAATGGGGACTGTATTAATTTACTGCTGCAAACCTCGGCCAATCAGGAAAAAAAAGCATTAAATGCCTTCAAATTCCTGACCACCGATGTCTGCATTCAATCGTTTGCATCGGGCGACACCAACGAGTAGGCAACGAAGAGGTTAGGAAACGGGTATTTGGCAGTGACTGTCAAACGAGTTTTTCCGTTCAATCTGTACGTCCACATAAAGTTGGACGGCTAGACGATGTAAGTGCACCAGCCAGTCGTCTGTCATACGAAACACTGCCGATGGTACAACCGACGGGCATGAGGTGCGATGTGGACAGATGATGACCTGGCTTAAAGAAATGAAGTCGATCACCATGGGATTAAGCAGTGTATATCCAGCTCGTCTCCAAGGCTGGGGACCTCGTGACTTACAGGGCCAGTGGTTGGAGACGTTGTGTGAAATGGCGGCTAGTCGGGCTCACTGACGTGAATGTTGTCGTTGTTTGGATGAGTTGTCTATGAAGTAGGTGCACTCAATCACGCGAGACAGTGAGAAAGCTGTCTTGCTGATAATGCCTTAATCTCACTTATAGTTCAGTTGTTTGTTTGCAAGGCGTAGGCACCTTGAGGTTGAATGTTTGAATATGGAGGTAGCTATTTTTAGTAGTTTGGTCCCCTTCCCTCTCATCTGTTTTTTCGTCTTCCTGTCCAAGAATTGCTGTTTTCTTCATGGCCGTGTGGTAATTAAGCATCAGTGAGAAACACCCATGTGTTGCTGACTATGATGATGACTTTACAGACAACTCAATCAAACAATGGAGAGACAGTCAGGATACTGAACCTCATTAGCTACCATCTATCCTAACGCCTCCTATCATAAACTGAGCAATGATGACCCAGGCTGCAAAATGAGCGCGATCAACAGCAGCCAGTCTATTGGTAACTGATTTAACATCTGTACACCAAATCACCATTCATCTAATTTACACCAGTCAGCTACGACCTTGATGAGCAGTTCAAGGTGTGGCAAACGATCAACCAGCATCCATCCAAATTTACGCAACCTGGAAGACTAAAGGAATGTGATCACTCGACCAGTGATAACAAAAGTTCACTTTTTCAACCCCACGGATGTTTACCAGTCGATACTATCCGACGACTGTGACTAAAACTAGACATTGATGACCGAATGGTTGAAGTCAGCTTATGTGTTTCACTCTGAAAAGTCATGTTTCTCAGTCGTAAAGTGAACCCCCCTGAGACCGTCTTGCATGTAGGCCGCTTAGCCATCAAGGAGATGCTCCACGGTCGCCAGTGATGATGCATACTGCTTCAACCTTCGAGATAACTGTTTACAGTTCGTTCCTGAAATTCCACTAACCACCACACTTTAATGATTAACAGCCTCCATAGCCTCGCCACCTAGGGTTAAATCTACGTAGCAAGCGACCCGATTACTCACAGGCGAGTGTGGCCAAGTGTTTACGTATGATAATTCAGTCTTGCTCGATGTGAGATTAATGGCGCAGTGGTCAACATGGATGTCTCATGAAAGTGTTGCCGGAGTTCTAATCTCAGCCGTGGCAGGAAGACGCACTACTGATGAGCTTTATGTGAGAGCGAAACCTAAGTATAGTGCTTCTATTCGAAAGCGGCAGGCTGAAAAGTCTATGAGAATGCGACAGCTGTAAATGCCGTTCAACTTACATTGTCCGAACATATTTTAAAAAGACATTCAGAAAGATGAGAGACTGATCGTACTAGTTCATGATTGCATTACGGTGATTAAACGGAAGTGCCGGTTGAACTACATATCAAACTGAGTAATAGTTTGATTAAAAAATCAAACGCAATCGAGAGAAAAAGATAACTGATGAGTAGTCGGGGATTTGGTTAATTTCCAGTTGGACATCACCCATAATTGATCGCAGCTGTCGCATCCCCATAGACTTTCCAGTCGGCCCATTTCGAACAGCAGAAGCACTAGACTCGAGTTTCGCTCTCATTAGAGCTCTTCAGTAGTGTATATCATCGCCACAGCCGGGACATGAACCACGGACACGCTGTTCATGAGTAGGCAACCGTGCTTACCACTGCGCCATTGACATCACATTAGGCACGATCGAATTATCATACGTGAACGCTCAACCACTTTCGTTTGTGAGTAATGATCAGGTTGTCCGATCGTCTAGGAAGTCCTAATCGTGGGGTTATCGATTGGAATTAACAGACAGTAACTGTGTCTCCATTTCGAGACGATCGGGCAACCTGATCATTACTCACAAGCGAAAGAGAAAATATACCTGGAATAAAGTGGAAAGTGTTGAAAATTTAGCATAGCCCCCTCGATTGGATTTCACTCTTAGAGAACTGATCAAACTGACAAACGAGAGCAGTTTTCTCCTATGTTCCTTGACTAATGCATTTAACAATGTTATAAGCTGAATTGACCGGGCATTTTAACTTTTATATTGCGTGAATATTCCAATTTAACGGAGTCCGCGCACTGTTCAGTAGAACTGTTGACGACTGGAATAGACTACAAGGTGACCAAGCGATGACAAGATCATGAATAATGAATCGACCCGCTGAGCACTGTTAGTGGAAACCATCTATCGGGCTAGAAACGCTCTCGGACATGATATAGTGCCGCATTCACTGCCGAGTTTGTATCCCCAGAGCCACTGACTCCTTTTCATTTAAGTGTCACTACTGTATCTTGTTTAGTTATCTTTTCCACCAAACGGGTATGTACATGAGATAATTCAAGTGTATTAACGTTGGTATAAGCGTTTTCCGCCTCTTTTTCAATTATTTAATCTATGCTTGTGTGGTGTTCTTTTTAGCGCCACTTTTTTTTTCGCGTCTGCTTCGTTTACACAGCACTTGTACTTGGGACTAGATGCGTGTGAGATCGATTATCTGGTGATAGGAACCGTAGGGACATCACCAACAGATCGATTGTCCTTGAACCGAACACTTTTAGTTAACTTTCTGATGCTGAGGCCACCTTCAACAAGTGTTAGCCCAAAAAAAGCGGTATGTAACGAAATGTCTTTTGCAACTCAAGGCACCCATTTTTTTCTAACCTGATGTCAACGGAACGTTTGATCGATTGTACGTGGCTTGATCATATGGTCACAGTTTTTTAACCCAGTATAGTCAATCTGACAAAGATGGTATCGAAGTCCGGAAAAAAAATCTATTCAGAGCAATACAGTTTTCCGCTCTTTCATTTGGTCTGCTCCAGGTAGGATTGCAAATGAATCGTCTAAAGCATAACAAATTTTTGTTCCGGGTTTTGTGCCACAACTTTCGCATACAATCATGATAATTACAACACTATGTTGACCATAACAGGGGGGTCTGTATAGGGATTTTGCAGAGCGTTTATTTGCGGATATTCCTATGGCCCATTATGAAATCTTAGTTGTGAAATTACTACTCTTCAAAAGTGAAGCAAGAAATGTTATGTTACATCATTTATGCCATAACAGATGTCGCTGTCTACTACAGAATGCTAAGTGTATCAATTCGAACTCGAACCACGGAACTTACCATACTGAACTGTTAACCATCTGTTAGTGGAAAGCCCATTCAACATCGCCGGGGCGGTAGAATGTGGCATGATATAAACCGTGTAACACGGCATTTCCGACTTCACTTTACAAAGTTGTCGATCGAAAAGAATGCTTTAAGCTCATACTGTATCGAATTTCGAGGCCACAGTCGTGCGAAAATCCGACCCAACCCAATTCCCCCAAAACGTTTATCCCTGTATATTCTACCGCCCCTGTTTCCGGCCGTTAATTGGCCTTGACCTAGATGTTTTGTTTTATCACATCAATTGACAGTTGTGCGAATAGCCACTTGTCGCTTTTTTGTACTTTGCTTGAGTGGTGCGTGCATTACATTTTTGAGCTCGGCTCGTCCCTGTCGTTTTTGAACCTGTTGACTGCTCGAAAGAATTCTGTTGGGTGTGAATGTCATATTATGTGCTTATAGTCCATCTTGAGCCCATTCGGCATCAAATTGTAATTATCTCCTGGAAACGATCCGTCGATCGAAACTGTTGAGGTTGGCTATTTATTAACTTTGATCATTTGTTCAATAGTACCGTGGCTTTGTGAACCAATCTTGTTTTGACCATTTGGGATGGTTGGTTTATTGCTACACGTTGCTCAACTTGTTCGTGGAAGATCGTACACACACGAAGGTTGCTACTAGCTGCGCAGAATTTACATTCCCATTCTTCAAGACAGCGATCGTTCAAACGACACATTCTCAGCATTTTAGATCAAGGCAATGATGAAATACTCAGCTGAAGAAGGGAAACAGGGGTGGATTTCCGATCAGTAATCAGAGGCCAAGAAACCTTTTCAGTCGTCTATGAATGTACACTGACGGAAACCAAATGAAGTTGTCGTGTCATATTTTTACTGAGTTGGCAAACCTTCACAGACTCAAGAAATGTTGATCCACCTCCCTAAACTTTCCAGTACACTGAAAATCATAATGTTTCTCACATTTTCTCAAACTCATGCAAACCATGTTCCTTATATGGCCAATTCAACAACCTCCGACCAGTACTGTGAAGTTACAAATTATATTGCAGACAAAAGGCAAATGATATCCGGTCACATAAAACACGTCTACAAAGTGAGGTAGTGTAAGAGAGTAGAACTCAAAGCTTATGGCTAAACGGCCCGGAACAAACCTAAAACTCGAATGAAAATAAATGATCGATGTAAATTCAACTTCAACCTTACAGGTGAATACACACGATCGAAAACCATAGGAAAGGATTTCCGAATATCTCATAATCATTCAAGAAAGTAAAGATAGAAATTGCAAACTAGTCGGTCTAGAAATGTACCACAAAGCAACCAAAAAGCCAACTGCGTACAACAAACGACAAAAAATGAACGCTGTAGTTGGTCAGTTGAAACATATGAGACGCATACACAACCCAGTCCACATATCACCTGGAGTCTCTCCGGGCAGCAGTTGTGGGATAACACATACCATCCACACATTCCTACTCTGCAAGATAAACCGAACACATTGTATTGGCTTCAACGACTTGAAAGGGTTCAATGTTGAAGAGTCTCAAACAATGGTGCTTAAATGAAACCAAAATCAGAATACAGCTACAATTTCTGTGGGTAAACAAACTAGTGAATTTGTTGTATATTACAAGTGAAAAACGGCAATACCGAGTATTGGTAGGGTACGCTAATCGCATTCGATTGCAGCCCCCCATTTCGAATAGGCTGTTAGATAGGAAACATTAAAATCGAGTTTCAAGCTTGTTATGATTCACCAACAGTGCTTATCCTTAACAGCATCGGGATTTGAACTGCAGTTCACTATCGAATGATGCAACCATGTTGGACATTGATCTAGTAGGTGCTACTGAACGATCACGTCTAAACCCTCATCGAGTTTGTCCGTGGGTAGTGTTTGCGTATGGCTGAAATTAGCTAGAAGCAACGACGCCTACTACCAAAACAAAATAGGTGGTTTGGGTCTTGGTGACATTTTTCAGGGTCTAGCGATCAGACAGTTTGATCCAGCTCGCATGTGACCTAGTATGTCGAATGGCAAATAAGCACTGCAGAAACAAATCAAAAAAATCTTACGTTATACACTGTGAAACTCAATCTGAATAGTCTATATCAACAATCCAATTGGCTCCGAAGCAGAGGGTAGTTTTCTGAAACTTGTTCAGAAACCTGTACACTCTGAACTTCCAGTGACTCAGATTTGTTCGATCACCAGCCCCGATCGTACAGTCTGTTGACGTGCAACTGGTTGAAGTAGGATAATGAGTTATAAACACTTTACTGATAAGAGACAGGATAACAGCTATCAATGTTACGCAGTACTGGCAGACATCAAATAGACTAATCTTTATATGATCTTGTCTACGTGGATTAGCCACGCGATGCTGAACCAAACTAATTAATCTGGGTCGGACTTTACTGGGTTCAAGTCGACGTAGCCCGAGAGTGTAATGTATCAAACAAACTTTCAGGCTTGATTTTTTACTATTCCCTCGCGATGGCAAAACCAAGTACCAGTTTATCATGGTCGTTGATGGTACCGTAATATATGAAAAGTCTGACAATGGATCGAACCATAGCACAGACTGCAAACGCTTCCTAATGACATGTCACAGTCAATAGCACGTCTACAACAGCAGAATAAATTGCTTACGGTCTTAATCTCGCCTTATGTTGATTTAATAAGTTATTTCGTTAAAACAGAAGCAAATAACAGTTGGAGTCAGAGTATCAACAAATGTGACACATAAGCGATATTACATACAAACACAGACGAGCCTAAATCAGTTATACTGACCCGGTTAAATATGAAAAAGGCGACGGTCAGCATGGCACACAGCAGTGTGTAGCACAAAAGAGCTGTGAATCGATGGATGACGCCTCTGTAGTAACGACTTTGCTCGGCTGGCAGATGAACCAATAGACGACGTTTGCCCAAAATTTGAAACAGTGCCTGAACAACGATGAATGCCAGATAGCTCATATAGGTAAAAGCACACACAGCGCCGATCACAATGCTGGCAATTCCCAATCTGGCAGCGGCTGGATGGGACCAAATGCTGATTTACAGGAGGTCAGGATGGATGGATAGAAAACAGGAACACGAACACGGAACATGAGAGGGAAGTAAAGCTAACATGGGCGATTGAAAGTGAAAACACACGTCAAATGATGGGCACAAACACACAACTGTTGCACATCGATCGACAAGACGGATTGATGCATACCAAATTGTTGGGGCATGCGATGGGATAATCATGGAAATTGAATTCACACGCTCCTTTGTTTCGAACATAGGCATTACAACATTCGCTAGTCTAGGCCAGTTGGAGTGTACAACGGTAATAAAACAAGCAAACAAAAGTGATCGATTTATCCAACATCGAGTCGACACAAAGATACGGACAAAAACTGGGAAATCCAGATGTGGTAGTTGTGTTACCACACGTTTCAGTGATCGATTACAACAAACGACAAATAGTCGAGGGAAATAGCTGCACACAGTTATGTCCAGATGATAGCTCAAAAGTAAGACCTAGTAGATTTTGTAAAAACTAACGCACAAGTCGTTTCTATGAGCGACCTCAGTCGGATAAACTCGAATAAATTAAAAACAAACGAGAAGGCGAAATTGAAAAGCGGCAACCGTCGGAATACATTTCTATATGGAGTTTCGGGTTGAATTTTTAAACTAGGTCTTTGTGGCTCAGACTAATGGTTCCTAGAGAAACCTAGACGTCTAGTTCAACGTTACTAGATTTAAGACAACCAAATCTCTTAATGAACCTTAGAGGAACACTGAGAAGATGTGAACTGTGTCGTGTTTTCTGGAACAACCTTTCGTACACTCAGATCACACATGAATATGTGATTACTTTCAAACATTGTGAGGAAGTGAACGAAAATGGAAAACAGCAAAACGACCGCCAACGTAGCCGAATCGTCAGAAAAACTTAATCTCAAACACAAAGGATGGGAGTACAGTGTTTACCAGTCAAAAAGTCGACAACTTAGAAGATATGTTTCCTGTTGCACTGAGAAACCAGACGGCGTCATAAATTTCAACTTTGTACCCCGTTTAAATAACAGACTTCGTTGACCATGACATTGAGTATCGTTTATCCATTAACATACAGGAGACCTGGTGTTTCTAGCCCATAAGGAACACATTCTTTTTGATATGAGCGTCTTTCTTGTTTTCGTATAAATATGAGATTGGACGTGCATTGCATGTGACTGTCCCTCTAAACGTTTGGTGAAACTTGAACTACATGGATGGAAGATGTTTGCTGATTATTCGTCTCTGACCACTGCTGCTTGTGTACAACCGTTAACGGGCGACATCGTCATCATCAACGGACCTTCATGGATGGTAACACGAGCACCTGAGTGCCTACCACGATTTCTCATTATGGAACTCGTTGACCTGAACGTGCGGTTCGTAGACCACTTTCCTGTTTGATTTAGTAAGTCCTAGTTGCAAAACCCGGAGTCAACAGAAAATGCAGCGTGGAGGCCATAAAATGAACTGGCACCAATGCAACATGACGACAGGTTTCGTGGCTTGCGTTTGTCAAGAGAAAGTGTTTGTCAATCGAACATAGAAAGAACTTTAAGATATGCGACTATATACGTTGCGAGACAGGACAGAGAATCAAAAACGAGTGCTCTCATGAAGAACTCATTAGATGTGTTACAATGTATGACAGAATACCAGATCTTGTACCAGGTTTGCGCTATATGTATGCATACGGACTGATCAGCTGAGTTTGCCAGCGCATAAGATCACCATCGCTCATGCTGTGATGTAATCACCGTACATCGCCAGTGATTTGAAGGTATTAAAGTAGCCGAAGACGACCGCCTTGAACACTGGCTTTTATATCCACTTTTATCGCATGTTTGGTTTTTTCAAAAGAAATTGGTAAACACCTAAAGACAGTACAGAGTACTTCAACAGAGAGAGTAACAAGTAATCTACACCGTATATATGGTATGCAGTTGTTCACCACGAACTTTCACTCCGGTAAACCTCACGATGGAGGAATCATCAAAAAAAAGCGAGAACAAATGGCCAAGTGGATGGTAACATCACAAAGGTATTTGAGATAGGACATCATTCACATGTACTGTTTGGCCCCTCGCAAAAGTTTGACAACTGCTGTAAAATGTTCAGTCGACTATGAGTGATGACGAAGTATACTGTGTACGAGGACAATTTATGGCCCGCCTAGGAAATACAACAACTAACTCCCCTCCCCCCAAACGCGCTTATTCAGATCAACGACATTTTGA
Organism: Paragonimus heterotremus; assembly: GCA_013368495.1. Lineage (NCBI taxonomy): Eukaryota > Metazoa > Platyhelminthes > Trematoda > Plagiorchiida > Troglotrematidae > Paragonimus > Paragonimus heterotremus. The sequence continues at coordinate 106,055 of LUCH01001587.1, forward strand.
CTTTGAGCCAACGATCACAAGAGATCAGATGACAATAAAGCAACAAATACAATCTCGGTAACCTGTCAGTGTATAATAGACGGTTCACTCAACAGAAGACATGACAGGTAAATTCAGGTAGATAGCTACGTACTGTTGAATAAGATAATTTATTGTTAGGCTAAATGAGCGAAGTGAAAACAGTCTCTCGAAACGTGGCTGTTTGATCCACGCTAGTGGATTGTCAAAACCGGGATAACAGAACAGAGTTTGACATGCAGGCGTCAAAATGGGGTCAGGATCAAACTCGATACCGTGCCAACACTTCCCACTGGGGGTGTCAGAAAGTTTTGTTGAATGTGAAAACGTACACACAATTCCATTACTTCTGTCAAAACAACGCAACTCGATCCGTAAATCTCGTCTATGTTACCTGTAAAATGGATTTCTGATCTGCACACCACGCTCCGCTAGTTCAAAAATACACAATGCCGTACACGATCCAGCTACAAGTAACAGACGGGGCCAATAGACGCGATGGGCGCCCTCCGATCGATCCATCATGTGTTCACCAGTGAAAATGAGCCAGAAACATACGAGCAGAGCGAAGAAAAAACCCTGACGTATGTCGCTCAGCACAATCCAAAAAGGATTGTTCCATCTGCCAGAGAAGAAATTGGGCAAGAAGATAACGTTGGTATTAATGACAACAATGTACGTTATGATAAGCGTGGATAGTGCTTGAAAAACGAAACCACTGAGGAGCGCAAGAATGAAACCCATTGTATCACTACCATTTACTCACACTAATGAAATCCATTCCACAGGGCAGTTGAGGAAAGTTATACCGGAACCTAGTACCACGATAGTCTTCTCAAGCAAGGTCATCGAACGGTCCAGTTCGCGAACACGCGAGACAAAGAACCAAAGAGCCAAAAGAGTGCACGGAAAGACGGCGGTTTTCAGAGCGAACCAAATCTAAACACACAAACATGAAAACACAGTAGACTGGTAGACGAAATGGTGACATAAACGCTACTGGGAGTTTTCAAATTCAGGAATCAATGAGAGTTTTGTGTGGAAATCGAAGGAGTAAAACGAGTTCATCTTAAGATTACCAAACGCACGATCAGTAGTAGAGCTAGTATGGCGTGGCTGATACACTGCCACAAGACAAAAAGCTCATGAAATACCACAAAGCCTGACATACACAGTAAGACAAACAAGGAGAGAAGACATGGCTCAGTGGAGCCGGAGCAGACAAAGAAAGTCGACCACACTCACTCTTGAATTCATCATGACTAAATAGTCTTTAAAAGTCGGTATTCACTAAATAGCCAATGAAACAACCTTGGAACTTTAGAATCACCGCGTTACAATCAGACAATAACAACATGTAGGCGATACGTATGGCTGAGATCAGTATCACCTCAAAGGTGACAAGGACGCAGAATGGTTGAATAAACAGCAATTAGCAGGGTCTACGCTACAATTGAACTCCGTAAACAGTTTATCACATCCTCAGTTCTCAGGTTTTATAAGAAACATAGACTGACAATTCGGACCTCATCTGTGCGTACTCCCTCTTTCACTTGTTCCTGTGGAGTACGTCATATTGATCGAATGTCAAGACAACCTTCGGAACGAATCCGAGAATACTACCATAGGTGATTGGGACACGCTCAACAGTGTTATCCTCGTTCACCTGGTCGGAAGTGAGCATCAGGTAAACACTGGCCAAGCCATCCAAGTGGTCCACCGCGTGCCAGATAACCTGTCAAAAGCCGTCCGAACGAGAACACTTTGTTCTGTTGAGGCATTCTGGATAGCCGAAAGCGGTTTATCCGAGCATTGCGTCTACCATGGTCACACATTCATCGAGTTGATGGACAACCTGCGCGGTTAAACCAGTGGACAAGCCTGACGTAATAAACTGATCAAGCTGTCGTCAATTGATTGGCTAGTGACCTAGTTTCCCTGTAATAAGTCCGAGCGAAATCTCGATCAAACTCTATAAACTCCTTATATAAGTGCACCAGCCTGAAAATGGATTATCTACAACATCTTTTCGCCCATGTCTTTATTCTCATTATCACAACGAGCATAGTTAGAATGCAGAAGCAAGAATCCCTTTTATGTTACAATAACCAATACACAAGAAATGGTCTGAGCGCTAAACCAAAGATATGGACAACATGTGACAAAATGTGACTATTCTTTCGAAGTACCACATCACAAGTATCTAACATTTCACTAAACCTTAGTATACCCACTTTTGTGAAACCACCATTTTGATGAATTTCTACCATCCAAACATCTTGCAGCACAGCTCCGCTTTGACTGAGGGACATGTTTGCATCTTCAGGGATTCGAAGATTAAGTAGATATTCATCATGATGACAGCTGGCCAAGGTGAAAAGGGGCAAAACCTCGCATTCATAGTAGAATCCATCATTCAAAGCATGTGAATGATTAACATGCTTTTTTGCCTCGGGGTCCGGAGTACACCGTAAAGGACGGGTCTCAATCGAACGCGCTAACTCATGCCAAATGTCCTTGGGATCATCACGGTTACGATAGCCAAGTCGTAAATCAAATATGACTTTTGCATCCGGTTTCAGAATCTGAACGATAGGGAAGGAGAACTTTGTCATAACGAGTAACAAGTTAGTAAACAAAGGTGGCACGTTTTTGCGAATGAGTTTAGACGACGAGTTCGAAAGTTGTCCGTAGCAGCATCACAAACTGTAAACGCTCCCGAATGATAGTGGACAACCTACGTGTGGGCGAATCAGGAAACACTAAACATGAGTAGAAGTTGTGAACTATCTGTTCGAGGAGCAAACTGACCAAGTTGTAGACCACTATACACGTTGCCTGGCAGGCCACAAGAGTTAAGTACTGTCAGGTTGCCCAGGCCGAAGTAGGGGCAAACAGAACTCAAGCGTAACACCTTACACTTGGCACATTATACTGTTCCTATTGGGCTATTTCGCGTTTAGATAGCTAGAGATCAAGCGAAGTTCTCAGCTTTTAAACTACAAAACATTCGTTGCAAAGCAACACACTACGTCACAAGTGAACGGAATACTGTCAGGTTGGTCATACCTAAGTGGTTTATTGAAGCAGCACATTGGTGAATGACAAACAACCACACCCTGAAGAAAAAAAGTACAATCGCGGTTCACCGTGCTGGAAGAGTATTAACCTAGTTCTTTACATTCGTGTTGTAGAATTTGGGCCGTAGGACGTCCACTATCACGCACCACACTGTACACCTAGTAGCAAACGGTCTTAACAAAATCCACTTACCTCTGTACCGAATTTGTGCTTAAGATCTAACATCAACACTCCTAGTATTTGCTGAAACCAACGGGTCATGGTTAAATGATATCCATCCCTTGGATGTGGAAACTGTGCAATGAAAATCAGTTGACTTGCAGTAACACCTGCAGGAGCGACTTCATCCAGATCACCATCAGGCAAGATTTCTGCACAATTAGTTCTCGAATCATTGAGTTCAAAATGTCGAACATAAAGCCATTTATTGACATCCTTCGAGTAGTCGACACATCGTGACATCAGAATTTGCTCGGAGCTATTGGGTGAGGGCGACACAAGGCCACCGATGAGAAAGAAAAACGCCTGGACGATCAACATTACTATTCCGAAGGCAGTAAGTTTGCGGATGTTAAGGGTTTCCAAAACAACACCCGTCATCAGGTAAGAATAATGTATAGGCAATAGGTTTGTAATAACAGAAAATCAAATCCTTCGTTGCAGTCTAGGTCCTGAAAGAAAAGAAGTGCAAACTTTCCAGGAGTAAACAGATAAGCACCCACCAAACAGGCAGAATAAAAGAAACAACATTGTAGTTGAATATGTTCCGGAAAACAATGGAAATGTACGTAACGTAGGCAGCAGCCAACAAGTCTATTTTCATCAACTATCATCAAAGACAGACGTAAATCGGTGGTTCTCTCTAATGCTTGACTTTCATGTAACCGTGACGAAGAAAACAAGCATTAACCTTAATTAACTATGAAAAACAACTATATCATTACTTAAACATTCATCATCAAGATGCCTACATCTTGCAAACAACCCGCCGAACATTGAGTGAAAGTAGTGTCGTCAGCCAGACAGTTCTGTTCCAATCTGGAACGAAGGTTTGTGAACACTCCAGAATTCGAGCTGAGCAGTATCAATGAAAACATTCCAAGAAAGAAATTACACGCCAATGTTTTTTTTAGAAAGTGATTCTCTGAAGTCCACGTTAATTGTTGGAAACGTCCACAGCTTACTGACATGGTTCACATCAACTAGACTGTTCTTCATTATGTTTAGTCCGTTTTTCCTAAATCACTACAACAAACGGTAAGTTCGGATATGGTTTTCTTTCACATACATCAAAATTAACTCCCGATCGATGGGCAACAAAACAGAGTAAGGTAAATACTGTGAACTATACCTGATGGAAAACCCTTTCAATCCACTCTGTTTTTCGATTCAGTAATTAACACGGTCATTGGAGGGTTATCATAGGCATGTTTCTCAATACCCGCGTCATTTCAGTTTCGCAGCCGAGGTACGGTCCAAACAATGCCCACTAGTCGGGGGTGACGGAATAAGTCTAAATTAGGTCTCCTGTGAGTGCAATCATTAAAATAGAGCATTCGTACAAAGCTCCCATGATAGTTAAAGTTTCTGTTAAGCGAAGCTGTTGTGATTCTAGGAGGATACCTATTAATATTGTAACTGACGGCTCATCCGTTCCATCTTCAGTTAGAGAACAAACATTTTCCACTGGATATTCTCTGACCAAACGGTAAAACACTTCCACTACAAAATAAAATGACCAACTTTTGCTGCCATACCAAGAATCAGTTTAATGGAACAATCAGGGTTTCCATATTTCATGACCACATCGTTGCTTAACCACTACGCGGTTTAAACCGAATGTTTGTGGGTGTTGTATACATAGAAACACGGCATACCATGCCCGGTATGGTAAGCGCTCAAATGACGCACGGAGTTCTTGACCCAACCATCGTAGGCTGTGCAACGCGATCGATTGACCAATTGATAGCATATCCAGAGGGTTCCGGAATACGTGCCGGCAAACGGTAGTGTTGCCCACGCGACCAGTCCACTAAGTGGCGGAGACAACGATGGTCAAACACAGCAGTTCTGTTGATATCTTCGTTGAGAATAGGCCAGGTTTCCGAACCAGGGAGCAAAACAAAAGGTACACAAACATTATATAGTCTTCTTTTCAGCGACAACCGAACGTCTTTTTGACACCACATATGACGCAGGTTGGCGAAGACAATTCGTGTCATTGCTATCCTCGCTGATATCTCATTAGCAATGTTAGAAGCCGACGAGATATTGCTACCCAAGTATGTGAAGATATCCACGGTCTCGAGCGGATTACCTACAATAAAGAAAGTAGGGGTGGAAATGCCCCAGTCTTAAAACAGCACTGCGTTTTGAAGGTGCGCGGCGCATTTAATACAAACCGTAACCGTCATTCACTCTATTCAGCATAGTCCGCATATCTTTGACGGAGAGGCTGATTAAGAGGGTGTCATCCGCGTACTCAATGTAGACCGACCTAGCGCCAGAAACAAGTTCAACACCAAACTTACTGACTTCCTCAAACGCAACTTCCAGGATGCCATCCATGACAAAAGTGAGTAGGAAGGTGGAGATCAGACGCCACTAGAAGTGATGAACACCCGAGAAAGTTGTCTATAAACCCTCATCCCGCTTGCAGAGTGGACATACGGCGACCTTAACAAACTCACGTATTTCTCTGGGACTCCCTTACGAAGAAGACGGTTCCCGATGACGTTACGAGCAACCGAACCGAAAGTAGCCTTTAGGTCGAAAGAGAACACGACCGTCAACTGACTATAAGAGTGCCGATGTCTCAAGATTCGTCGCAAAGTAAAAATACGATCAACGCCCTCCTTATCAAACCGGAATCCTGCCTGTTCTTAGCGTATTTGACTTCCTCTGCACCTAATGAGACGACGTAAAATAAGGCCAGTGAGTAACTTGGACGCAACAGACACAAGACTGATGTCTCTGTGGTTGCCACAGACTTCGGATTCCTTTTGGAAGATGGGAATAACTGTTAATAAGCACTAACCACAAGGTACTTTTCAGATTCCAAAACCGTCTGAAAGTGTTTCGTTAGTTTTGATATCAATCTCTCCTCAACGCTCTTGACAGAAGGAGAGAGAGCTCGTCTAAGAGACTAGTTACGCTTCAGTAAATTAAGCTCCAGAGCCACTTCTGCTACCGACAGAGGGCCGTCTGGAACGCGATAAATGACCATTCGGGTCCTCTGGTTGAGGTCAGTGGAAATGTTTCTCAAAATGGTCAACCCGCCCGTCAATTCGGCGCGACCAGCTGGTGATAAGTGAACCATCTTTTTCACATATGGTCTCATTTACACCAACTCGACGATCAGTACAACCGAATCAGGGGGGAACCTTCTGCTCATCATCACAGACAGCAACATATCAAAGGTTCACACTGATGCTTAATTGCCACACAACCACCAAGGAAAAGGAAAAAACACATGAGAAGAGAGTAAGAAAAGAAGGGGAGAGGAATGGACCTAAGGCGTCATCGGCAAGGCAGCCTCCTTACGGTTTTCACTGCCGCGCGTCATTAAGTGCATTCACCTCACAGACAACTCGGCCAAACAACGACAACACTCACGCCACTGACCTCGGTTAGCCGCCATCTCACCTAATGCCTCAAGCCATCGACTCTGTGAGTCGCGAGGGCTCCAGCCAGGGAGACGAACCCGATCTACAGTGCCCAACCCCCTCGTGAACGATTTCATTTGTCTACGCCACGTCATCATCTGTCCACCTCGCACCTTTCGCCAATCGATCGAAGCATCGTCAAACAGTGTTTGGTGTGGCAATCGATTAGCTGACATCCTTAGTACATGACCTACCCATCTAAGTCTGTGCAAATGTAGTGACTGAACAAAAGAACTCGTTTGACAATCAATGCCAAACACCCGCTTCCCAACCTCTTCGTTGCTCTGTCGCTGGTACCACCCGATACGAGCGACTGAACGCAGATAAAAAAAAGCTCTTCCAATCTCTTTCGACTGTTTGACCAAGTGATGCTCACGGTGTTTGCGTAAGCTTTTAGTCAGCTTGCGTTCAATTTCCCGACGGTCATCATCATATTCAGCACCAGGTGGAATAAAGCAACACTTTCTTGTAAGGTTTATCGACGTGAAAAGTCCAGTTCTGTCGCAGCAGCACAACACCTTCGGAACACACCTCTTCATAGCAAGCTTCCACAGCTGCTGCGACTTGCTCCCGATGTTCGTTAGGATCACTCACCTGAGTCGCACTGAGTAAATGGTTCACCAATGCTTCCCAGAAGGCGTTCTCTACACTCACTTCGCTCGAATGCCAGTTAACTTTCTCGCAATTGCCAGTGTATGACATTTGGGCAAATGACAAAAAAACGAGCACCTACAACAGCATGGTCCAAGTCCAGGCGATTGCTTCAAAACGCCCGATAGTTTGCCACAGAAAGGCGCCACTTGTAACCGACTGCCATGTGATCGAGTAGTGTTCGTGGATGAGAAAAACGCAGTGGTTTCCATTTAACACAATGCCTCTTCCTATGTTGAAATGCGATTAGCTAAATAGAGACCGTGAACTGCGCATGGATGTGGCAGTCTTTTGTTGTGTTGTATTTGGATACCAAACATGCCGAAAGTAATGGAACTTAGTCATTTCAACTCACAGAAATAGCTAAAATGGTCTATCATGACCACGTATTGCTTATTATTGAATGCAAATATGTCCGCAGATAATGTTTGCCACGGTCTTTGAGGGGTTATACGCATCAGCACCCTTTCTTTGGTTTGCTTCGAGTCAGCAGTCCGACACGCATCACAGCTCTGTATGTAGTCCCTTATGGAACTCGATGTCTGCGACCAAAAGAAAAGCCCCTTTGCCCTGCGGATACAGCTGTTCACTCCCGTATGTGCCAGGTGAACATGCTCCAACATCTTTCGTTGAAACTTCCTCGGAATTGTGATTCCTCCTCCTTTGAATATTAAGGCCCCTTCCTGTATAAATCGATCACGGTTACTGAAGAAGAATGTTAGTTTCTAGGTCAACTTTTTCCTATCGTGTGGCCACCCGCTACTAATTGTTTCAGCCAAACGTTAACGTAACGTCTCGTGCCGTCGCTTCTTTTAGGTTTGTGAATAGGGTGGTTTCCGTCATAGCGTAATCCATGTCAAAATGAAGCTCTTTGAAGGAGGAACCTTTCCCACATATCCTGGACAACGTGCCAGCTATGTGCATCTTAGTCCCCCGCTGACAGATCAATTCAAAATCATATTTCTGCATTCTGATTGGCACTCTCTGTAGCCTTCTCAGTACAGCGGATAACGGTTTTCTCACTGTTGAAATTAACGGTTTATGGTCAGTGTTAACTATTGTTTTCTGAGTACTGAACCGTTCCAGGGCGAATATCACAGCCAGCATTTCTTCTTGACCTGCGCATGGTTGGGCTTAGCGGATGAAAGACTCTTGCTTTGACAGTCTACTGGTCTTCCATTTTGTGACAATACCGCCCCCAGGCCAGTTTCACTGCCATCACATTGAACGACCAGAGGTAATGTTGGATCGAGGTAGTTCAACATAGGGGGCCTCGGTAATAATTCGCTTAATTTTATCGAATGCTGTCTGTTGTTCTTCGCCCCATTTCCATGGTACTCCTTTATGAGTCAACATGTGGATGAGACGCACCATGTCGGATAGGTTGAGAAGAAAACGACTCAGATAATTGGCCATACCACTCAGTCGTGATACTGCTTTCATTATAGTCTTCGTCTTCTCAGAATTTATTTTAAGTCCGCTGGATGTTCGTGAAGAGTGACATCTCTTTATCGTAAAGCCACTTTGTCGCGTGGCAGGCGAATTCATCGACTGATGCAGCACCTTAGAAAATCCTCCAGGTTTCTGTTATGATCCTCTGTAGTTTTTCCAAAAATTACCACGTCATGTACGACATCATCAACACCTTTCAGCCTGTAAAGTGCCCAGATTAAACATTCTCGAAAAATTCCGCCGGACACCTTCAGTCTGAAAGGTAAACGCAACCACCGTAAACGTCCAGAAAGGGCTCCCAATGCATATCACAACGAGAATGGATCTTGACACGGTGTGACGGCTTGCGTATCTAGACCTATTGGATTAAACTGGACGGTGTGGTTACCACACCGATAGAGTCACTCATGCCAGGCAGGCCAATAGGTAGAGGTCTGACAAACCAGTCAGTCTTCTGATCCTCCAGGTTGGGGGTTGGAAGAAGGTTGGCATCTTCTTCCGGAAGATGTACCAGTTCTGGTACACTGCCACCCACCCGCTGCCTTGCGGTACAGACTTTTGAGCCGAAGGCGTTGATTGAGAACCCTAATCGTTCTCCTGTCTAGGTCTGGGCGCCCTGACGGTATCTCAGCCCACACACAACCATGAATAGTCACAACACAAGTAATTCCATACTGCATCGGCCGTCTCGCAGTATAAACCGGGTCGCCCTATCTGCTGCATACAGCAGGGTGGATAAGCGAAAACATGCTACTGCTAACCCCTCCCCCACTGTCCTATCAAATTTAGTTCTCAGGCCCCTCCCAACTTCCATTTCTGATAATTACTCCAGAGGTCCCACAAGAGATTTGGCTAACCATGGTAACATTGAGCCGGTAAGTTCCGTCTCTTGCCATTTAGCTTCAGGCCTCCCTCGTTTCTTGCTTAGGCCTAGAATGCGAATTAATATAGGCGCCTTCAACGTTTGCACTCTAAAACAGATAGGTCAACAGGCCGCTCTTGCACGAACGTTAGACTCATTGCATGTCGATGTCTGTTGTATCTCGGGAACTAGGATCCAGGACAGTAGTCAGCGTATGGAACTAACAGCACCCGCATTGTCTATCCAATACTGGTTATACACTTCGGGTGACTCAAAAGCCGTTGTTACAGGTCAGGCTGGAGTAGGTATAGACATTAGCTCGACGGCCGCAGCCTCACTGATAGATTGGATTCCTGTTAACAGTAGATTTTGTGCCATCCGCTTGGCAGGTTCCGTTAAGGCTAACTCTAGACGGAAGACTTAGAAATTTATTCATTGTGTCTCCTTACGCTTCTACTGACTGTAGTGACATCAGCGTCAAAGACGCATTTTACTCGGATCTGCCGCTCTCCTTCGGTTCACACGCGGATCTTATATAGTCGTTCTGGCCGGAAATATGAATGCCCAGGTGAGTAGCTTTGGTGATGCCGAATCTCGTTTAGGTGACAGGTTTGGGATAGCGTCATATCGGTCAAATAATGGCGGGCGACTGTTGCAGCTGTGCGCTGGGCACAAGCTGTTTTTAGCCAGTACTAGTTTCAGGCATCGTGCACGTCATTGCTATACTTGCTGTCCACCTTCTCTGAATCAGGCCTGGTCTCAGATAGACTACATAGCTGTTAGTTACAAGTGGCGTGGTTCTATTCAAGACTATCATTCTTATTGGAACACATACTTCGATTCGGATCATGAGTTGGTCCGTTGTCATTTTGTCCTTACGACTAGCTGTTGAGAAACTGGCTTTACCATTGGTAAAGCATAGGTACCAAACCAGCTGCATCAATGGTACTCACTTCGAAGATCTCAATAGCTGCAGGACTCAAATTTTACAGGCTATTCAGAAAGCAGGCACTGTGGCATTCGGCATAGGGGTACATGGGCTAAACAAACACTGGATCTCAGAGAAATCCCTGGAGTTGTTAGAAGCCAGACGGAAGATTCCTCCCCGTAGTTCACATAATAAGTCTAGAAGAGATATACATAGGAAACTGAAACGTGGTCTAAAGGCTGATCGGGAGACTTGGTTAGTGGAAAAAGTTAAGGAAATGGAGATCGCTTTTGCTTCAGCAAACACCGGCAAACTTTTTAAGATGATCCATGCTACTGGTCCCAAGCAACCGTCTGTCAGTGAAGCTATCAGCGACGCAGATGGCACACTAATTTATAATAAGTCCAGAAGGTTAGAACGTTGGGCGGAACACTTTTAGGGTCAATTTAGCTTGCCTCCTGCTTCGATCGTGTCGCCTCCACAAACTTCTGATGTAACGCCCTGGTCGGTAGATTTAGAACTACCCACTGAGACTGAGGTTCGCAATTGAATTTCGACTCTCAATCGTAATAAGGCCGCTGATCCAGATGATCTAGTGCCAGTACTTTTTGAAGAAGGTGGAGCGGTGTTAGCTGAGGCCTTGACGCAGTTGTTTCAGCTTGTATGGACGACGAAGACCATCCCTCTGTGCTGGAGTCACTCGATAATAATTCCCATATATAAAAGGAGGCCGGGGCTCTTGTGAAAGCCATAGGGGGATTAGTTTCACCTCAGTCATTTCTAGGGTTCTGGCCCCCATTATACTCTGCCGACTCACTGCAGTTCTGGAATTAAACATTAGAGAAGAACAGGCAGGGTTTCGTCCTGGCCGAAGATATATAGATCATATTCTTACCCTTCGTCAAATTTTGGAGCAGCGTCATGTATACCGCGTTCGATTCGGTAGATCAATCTACACTTTTAGGCACTTAAATCCAGGGATGTCATCATCATCATCGTAGACATCAATACATCAGTGGTTCACACTGATGCTTAACTGCCACACCGACTAAGTATGTGAACATACTGTCGGCGCTTTACTCCCATACTTCGACTCAGGTTAGGGTTTACGGTGAGTTGTCTGAC
>LUCH01001588.1:8196-20569 GCA_013368495.1 Paragonimus heterotremus
AATTCGGTCGTGTCTAACGTGAGGTCAATGGCACAGTGGTTAACACGGTTGTCTCATGAACAGCGCGCCCGTGGTTCAAGTCCAGGCTGCAGTGGCGATGATATGCACAACTGACGAGCTCTAATGAGAGTGAAACTCGACTCTAGTGCTTCTGCTGTTCGAAAGGGGCCGACTGGAAAGTCTATTGGGATGCGACAGTTGCGATCAATTGTGAGTGATGTTCAATGTGAAATTAACCAAATTCCCGACTACTCATCAGAAAACAAATATGTCAGTGCAGTGATCAATCTGCATGGCGTACTGGTGGTGTTTAACCTTGTTAAAACGAGCATCGGAGTAAAACAAGCCGTTTAAGTTTGTCGCGCTGCAAAACAAACAAACTACCAGCGGACGGAACCGACCAATAGGAAAATCAAGTCTTTGACACCAACCGAACTTCTCCATTCTACTGATGTATCTTGCCTATAAAATAACCGATAGTAACTCAGTAAAGCTGTAGTTTGCTTTGTGCCACAAGTTTGGCTTTCGTTTGATTTTCTGAAGGTGGCATGTTTCTAACAGTTATTAACTCTGCATCAAAAACAAGCAGTCAACAGACAGATGCTCTGCCCCACCTGATTGGCTTGCGGACGCCAAATCCGTTAGAGTTCATGATCGCACCTGTGTCATTCAAAGCTGAGATCAGTTAAGTCTTCTTGGAAGCCATTCGAACAAGTCGGACCACCACCCAGATAATTACCAAAACAAGCTGCCGTGACCTGACAATACTATCAGCGATATCCGACAACCAGAATAGCTGACCGTATAACGGACTATCAGGCGACTCGGTACAGTTTTTCCGGAAGCGTTCCTCGATATCAATTCTCAGTGGTCGTATGCTGTTTGTAGAGCACGTCGTTGTCCGACCAGCACTTCAGCCCAAGGTGATTTGCTAGCTACAAGTTGGTCACCTGGGCATCAGCGGAATGAAAGCTCTGATTCGTAACCACGCCCCCTGACCCGACAAGGACGAACAAACAGAGCAACTGGTTACATCCACGAAAGAACCAAGAGACATCCGTTCAACGAACCACCAAGAACTCTACTCCAATTCTAGCCAACCTCTTTAGTTTCGTGGTCAAGAGTACACATTGGTTCTGCTGGACCTCCTCATAGTCAGAAATCCTGATTGCCGTTGATGTCTGCTCCAAATAGCCATAGGTTATCTTGATATCAGTCACTATCACAGAAGCAACTGTCGTGCAAATTTCAAGAATGTTCACCCGATTAGGATGATGGACGACGTTGGCTAGTGACGGTGTAATATAGGCCACTTTCTTCGTGTTCGTTGAATTCTGTCAACAGAACGACACTGACCGCATCTGATCAACGCCCTGCCACCCACAATCTGACTGCCAGACAGAAAGTTTCGTGAACACTTTCAGATGTGCCTTACATGGAGCTCAATAGGGAACGACTGACAGTTGGAGCGTTGAAGTCATTTCTGATACTTTACCAAGCAATATCAGATCTGCGTGCATGTGATAGACGATCACATAAAAAGGCTGTTATTGGACAATAGATCCGATACCCCCTGGACTTTATTCGTCCGACTGTCGTCGTTCGAGCATCTGAGGATACAACCATGGAGAGCATGTCCAATCAGTGGCACGAAACCAAATACCGACGCCTCCATATCGGCCAAACTGTCTTAGTCCGAAAGTAATGCAACAATTTTGCCATATGTTCACTGGAACAAATTCAGAAGAAAAATGGCATCGTCATTAATGAAGTCCAAGCCAGAATGGACGTTTGGATGCGTCATGCCAACCAGCTCCAACCTATGTGGGGTCACGAATAACCGCCGAACGAGAAGGAATTACATTCTGAGACTTTGATGAACGGGGTTGGTCTCCCTGTGGCTGGAACTTGTGACATCAACCACGAACATGCCATATCTGTTGGTCTTCGAACTGTTGGCTGTTCAAGTACGACGACTATACAGAGTATTCTCCGACGTCCTCTCTATGACCAGCATCCCCGAAGGGAAGTGCTAGGGTAAGAGCGAAACTGGCACGAAGAACACCATTCCGCTACGAGAATTCTAGTATCTCAACTAACTGAAATATACATCAGCATATAGTTCCAACATATCTTCGTGCATTCGCGTAGACATGAGGTCATTTATTTTTATAAGTACAGTCAAGGATCTCATGTAAATTCCCAAAACGTCCGACAGATAAATTCATTGTTTGTCCGGAGTCTGTTTTATCTGTTTTCTCGCTGGTTCTTGCAATTCAGAATTCGGAACCAGTCGGAAGGGGTTTCTACTAACGTTATTCGTTTATCTTCGTTTATATCGGTTATTCGTTTTCGTGCTGAACAGCATTCGCTTATATCACTCTTTAGTGCTTTCCTCACTGCTCTGGCAGACGCTACGAAACTGCTGTTTATCGATTCGTTTCAATAACGATCATCTTATACAAGTCATATTTCTATATTTATCTATGTTGGTACCATAGATCTTTCGTTTAATAGCTATTGTAAACACAACATGTTCTCTACGTTTTTGCTAATGATATGTTAGAAGGTCAAACCTGGCAAGTTTTTGAAGCATCTTTCACTGACAGTCTCATTATTTTAGCAACACTTCAGCATGGTTTTCCCTGGTTACTGTATGTCAAAAGATGTTTAGTGCAGTCACTCGTATGGGAGTGCACAGAAGTAACCACTTGAGGGAAAACACATACACACATTGACCCTTGTTTAATCACTTATTGCTGAGTTAGATCGCTGGGTCGATGCACAAACGCACACAGAATTGGGCTTCAGATGAAGAAATTACTCAGTATACGAGCAACTGAACGAGACGTACAACATGTGTCGACCTGTACATACTAGTTTGACTTCGTCTGTTTTACTACTGCAATTTCTAATTTGTTCGCTATTCAGACGCAGCATACACAATGAAACATAAATTATAAGTTGAACTGAGCTAACGACTCTGAAAATCAGTGTACTACTTACGAACTAACGTGACCACGCCAATGTAACTGTCGAATAAAATCATGAACCATAATGATATAATGATGTAGCCTTAATCAACACGGTTGAAGCCCATCCGTGCTTTTGTTTCACTGTTAATGATGGCAAGCTCGAATCACGCAAAGTGTGGGAGCATTTGTTGTGTGGTAATTTTGATGCACCTTCTGTCGGAGGGCTTACTCATTACGTCGAAAATATTCCTCGGATGATCTTGGGTTACACAGCCGTTTATTTAGCGTGTGTGTTTTGTCTTGCATGGGCATTCAAATGGACTGAATCGGGTGTGAGCTGTTAGGAAAACCCAAACAGTGCATTTCAAAAGTTGTTGAGACGCCCGAGGCTATGAGTGTGGTATCAGTGGCAGTAAACAATGCTTAGAAGCATAAGGTAAACAGGTAAAGTATGAAATGACCCATTAGATCGTAAAAATTCAAAAACGGAAAAGAATCAAACGAATATTTTGTATACAGATCAACTTTTGAGGGGCCTGATTAGACGTATATGATTTCGTCTGTACTTGTGAATTTGAGTACTTCGGCCGTATGTTGAGGTAACAAAGGGACGTGGAATGAGTTGTTGCTAAATGACTTTATAAATTTGGATTTTCTATACGTAGTATTTAAACGATATCATTGACCATCATACAAGTTTGAAATTGGAAGTCTTTAACAGCCGAAACTAATCTTCAAGTGCTATGCATGGTAACGAATGAAAACCGGAAGCACCATAGTTAATGAGGATTACAGTGAATAACAAGAACAGATAAAAATGGGCAGTTAATCATGCGAATAATATTGCGTTTTAATCTGACATCTGGGAAGGCAGTGAACAGCTTCATTATGAAGGTTGTTCCAGTGATTGCTAATACGGAAAGTAAAGATTTGCTGTCTAAGTAAAATCCGGGATAGAAGATTGCAAATCTTCCATCGTTACCTCGTTGTCCGCTCTCAGTCACTAAGACAAAACAGTGCCGTATAAGTACTGGGCTAAAGCAAGGTACATAAGAATTAAATAGTCTCCGATTCGTTGATCGAAATTCGGACGGGACGCACTGTGGACTCCTGACCGGTTTGATGGTCGGGTATCTAACATGATTACTGGCGAGTGTCTCACAATGGGACAACATACGCAGGCCGAACAACTAATTCAACTATCTGAAATGCCTTTTTATCAATCAGGTGGAAGGTGCATTTCCTTGTTCCAAGAGTTGCAAACCTCTTTGCCGCAATGGGCGAACGATAGTTATAGATGCCTACATATTTTTGTATTGATGTGCATAATCTCTTATATAACCTGCACGCTGTGACTGACGAAGGTATTTCTGGAGTTGCAATAGAGTGACGTTTATGTGTGTAGTGTTACTTGGATTGACAATGAACGTCTGATAATCGCCTGTGCCAATTAGGTTGAATTTGCACCGTGCGATACCGCTGGCGTCTTCAGTCCTGAATTCATCTGCCACAGAAGAACTTTGCAGAAAACTGGGGTGTGAGCGGACGTACATTTCAGCGTTCTGACTATTCACGTGTCTTCTCCTTACTACCTTCATATTACCTCTATATTTACCCTGGATTCATTAAACCGTATTTTCAAAGCGTTTTCTAACAGTACCTCTATGTTGCAGATATACTGCACCGTTCTAGAATAATAATTTCGAAATCCCTCCACGTTATTCTGGTTGCATACACACCCGTGCAAAATTGTGCACTATCAACCACAACACCTATCTCTTAGCACCAAACGAATACCCATCTCAAGCTCCTTCCGAAAGTGTCGCATTTTCCCGACCGGATATACGGGTACTTCCGGTCGATTACTTTGCCCAGGTTACAGCACCGCGGAAGCCAATGATTTAATCCCGACACAAAACCACAAATTTCACTCTGCATACGTGCGTCCTATCGATCCGCCTACCGATCGGCTTCCCATTGGTCAACCATCCCACGGCCATTCGACTGACTGTCAACCATGCAGCAGGGACAGCTTTGAGAACACGTCAGTAACCCGATCACTCACTAGCCTGCGCCCATATTCACATTTGCATCAGATCGACCTCCTGAATAATCAATATTTCGGCCTACAAAGCGCAACACCCACCTAATTTCTAGTTAAAGAAAGTCACGGTCTAGTTTCTAACCCGGTATTTGGTCATTTTGCAACACACGGCAACTACAAAAATCTAAACGAAATTATTGGCTTAACACCTACACTTCGGACTTATTTCTACTGACAACAAGCCTATAGTGAAACAGAAGCATTATCTCAAATCTAACAGGGTTGTTAAGTTCGCGTGACACTCAGAGGGGTTCCGCTATTTGAGGTCATCATCACCCGTTCGACGGAAATAATCCACTACTTATCTGACCCTTAACCCCATTTTTCTCCAGGTGTACTCTATAAAGAGATACTGAATATTTTGAACTCAACTTTCCATTCAATATCTACCTGTCACTTTCAGGTAAATCTAGATTTATATGTTGTACTCTCTCCCTTAAGTGTTAATGGCATTCGTGTGACGAATTGTTTGTTCTCAAGTGCTTGCCTGACGGTTAATTAATTGTTTGTGATGTGGTGAACTGAGTATTTCAGAAAGGCAAGTGATTGGCCATTCACATCCTCAAAGTGCACAGTCTGTGGCAAGCGGATCTGCAAGATCGATAGGATTCTAGTTTGTTTCCTGTGAAAGAATCTGTCTCACTCAACCTGTGAACTGGTCCCATCTGTAGTCTATATGACTGAAGGAAAATCTAAGATACTCTTGTCCAACTCGAATAGTTACCGTGACCTCAGAAGGCAGGCAGGTCATACAACTGCATCTGTTACTCAGTAAGCAAATCATCTGTCACCTTATTGAAGACGTACCGCGTGTAATAGTCTGGTTTACTGAATCCGAGAACACAAATACTAGACGAACTCAGTTACAAGATGAATCAAAATGAGTGAGCGACTATCCATTTAAGTACCAGTTGACCGTATCTACGTTGAGAACATGAAGCACAGTCCCCGGAGTAGTGTGACACTAACCAATAGGCATACTGACTAGGATATTTATTTTGTTGACCTAGATAAAACACCACTCTTACCAATGGACATTCTGGTAGACGTTTGTAACCAACGCAACTATAGCTGATTCACTTTACCGAGGTGAAGCCAACTAAGCAGGGAGAAACGCGGCCCATTCAACTTCCTGATAGAAGCAATGACGGAGATGTCACATACAGCTTTGACTACAACCAGTTCACCGTTGCTTAATGGGATCAGGTACATTTTAAGAGAACAGGAAACGTCAAAC
Source organism: Paragonimus heterotremus (assembly GCA_013368495.1). Lineage (NCBI taxonomy): Eukaryota > Metazoa > Platyhelminthes > Trematoda > Plagiorchiida > Troglotrematidae > Paragonimus > Paragonimus heterotremus. The sequence goes on from LUCH01001588.1 coordinate 14,513, forward strand.
CAGGCTGGAGACAACTGTATACTATCACAAAATGCAACGAACTTGCCCCCGAGTTTGCCCCAAAGTGAACTGCACACTGATGCATAATTCAACCCAGGAGTTCGAAAACCCAACTACTCCCCATTTCATTAGATGGCGGCTCCAAAGAACACTACAAAAGTCGACTAAGCCTTTTTGCTAGACGAATCACTTCACGTAGATTAACTATCAATGCTTATTGGGGACAGTGCGATTGTCTACTGGTATTATTTTCGCACCAACGAAGCTTCCCCCTGTAACAGACTAAACCAGCATCGAGACATCTGTTCTCGGCAAAACCTGTTTATAGTAAGTATCAAGCAAATCTGATGTAACGCGGAATCGCGGGACGGTAAACTGTCCATCACTAGTAATGCAGTGTTTTGTAGTGTAGGGAAGACAGTGAAGGAGGTGGCGCAGCTATCAAATTGGGCTCGTGCTCAAAGGCTTCAGGTAATTTTGACAGAGCTCAACTGGATCTCCCGAAATCGGTATGCCTACATTCAATACGTCAATGGTTCAGTTGGTGTGGTTTACAGATTGCCTTCAACACAAAGAGTGCTGAAACGGTCTTGCTCAACGTCATACGTGGATTTTAAGGTTATGCACAAACGTTAATAATGTTAGAACTCACAGACCACCTGGTTAATGCTGCAACGTCTGTGTTTTGGGGAGGGGAAATGTTCTAAGCAGTAATGGAACCTAGATTATGTCCATATAATTAGGACTACACCGGATGGCGAGTGCACCAAGCTGCGTCTTCTCTTGGCTAAGTTCCTATCAGTAACGTTGCCATGATAAGGAATCTAAAATCACAACTCCACTTGGAATGATTGAATCCATTCAGTCAGTTGGTATTTGATAACATAACTCCTAAAATATGAGTCCAAACACCTATTGCACTGAAAAGTTTGCAGTGATGATGGCAAGGTCGAATGGTCTGGTTCCATCGTCACTGATGGATAGTCAACGCTTGCAGATCATCGTCGTGGAAATCGCTGATGCCGTTAAAAATCATGTTCCATTAAAGTGTTTCTAACCTAGTAGAAAGCTGAGACGCCTGGGCAGTAAAACCAAACGTCTGATTACATTGCAACGCTCGGCCTGAAACGGGCAACGAAAAGTACAAATCCAGCTTGCGTTTGTTGAAAACGCTGTGATGCAATCGAACCACAGTTGCTATCTGAGTGGATCGGTTTTCTTATCAACGCGATATTGATCAAAAGCTGAAAGTGAATCGTAAACTTTTCTAGTGCGAAGTCACAACATACAAAGTGTGAGGTTGATATTTTGTAACTTCAAACTACTGGTGAATATATCAGTACAAATGCAGAAGGGGCCAACACTCTGGGTAGGCTTAAATAACTGCAAGATACAAACAACTTTAGAGCACGTGGGTAGAAACTTAAATGAATAACTGCAAATGTTTGTGTAACAATTCACAACCGAATTGAAGAATCAACTTATTCACAAATCATCTGGTTCAGATTTGATATCCGAGTCGTCTTGAAGATCTGCGACCCTGAATTAACAATATCGTTCGCAGCACCTTCAGTCAAGCCTTGTCAACTGGACCTCTACCTAAAGCCTGGTAACAATTCACAATCAAACCTATCGTTGGGTTACTGGTCGGGTGCTACCAACACTAAGCCTTGTTGGCTATAACAGCGGTAGATAGAACACGTGACTCTGAGAAGTACACTGTTCCGTTGACAGGCCGTAGCATCCCTCTTGTGTGTGTGGACGAATGAGCCGATGGTCGTTTAAACGGGCGACCAATCAGAACGCAGCTTAAGTCTCAACAGGAGTGTGGGGCACACAGATGGCCTTGACGCCTACATATCTATATTCAAAAGTAGATGCAAATGTGATTCGGCGGATTATCAACTAACACAGTTGCAATGGAAATTTCATTAGATGAGTTGTTCTGTACCAAAGTTGATGATTTCGAACTTGTCGCCCAGGCGTAAAATGACCTCACGACATTGTTGATTGCTCGTGACCTTTGGAGGAAGGTTAACAACATCGAAGCGATTCATCCTGACCTTTAAAACCCTAGGTATGTTTGATTACTCATCTTATTACGGAACCCTTACCATTACGGCCTTGATCGGCGCATCCTCACTTGATTTGAGGAGTATCTAACTGAACCCGGGTTCAAAGCCAAGGAGCATGGACAATTATCGGAGTGATATCCTGTCCACTGTGTTCTTTTGCAAGGATTCATCTTAGGATCTGTGGTCTTCATTTTCCCAGACTTAAATTGCCCAGTCTAATAGAATTTCTGATGTTCCTCTACCCCAATTACACGAAACTCTGACGAGATCTAAGTTGATAAGCAGGTGTGATAACATTTCAGAACCATTTGGACTGTCTAAATCAGTGGTCCATAGAAAATATCTTGCCGTTCAATATCAGCATGTGTAAAGTCATGCATATACGCCGTCAAACGTGTGCTAACCACTATCTAGGCGACACGACGCTATTCGCATCAGTGTGCGAACGAGACCAAGGAACCTCATTGATAGACAGTTTGAGTCTATCTACAAATTTCGCAACAACAGGTGAAATGACTCAAACAGTTCCTCACCTCTCAATAAGAAGTCGTGGTACATTCCACCTAGAAACGTTTCCTGTTATATCGCCTCAAGCGTAGAAATGAATATACAGGCCTGTCCTACTAGTCTTAAAAAAACGTTCGGCATTTATTGAAGGTGTTCAGAGACTAACCACCAGAAGAATTGTAGAGCTCAGGAAAATCTCCTACTCAGACAAACCAGCAGAATTATTTCGGTTCTCATGGGAGATACCTAATTTATTCCTATGAAATATTTAACCCTTCAACTCCTTCCATGAAACGAGGCTGAACATCTAAGGGGTCTAGTTAAAATTGGATTGTGGAATAGACAGGTTAATATGCAGACGGAGCTACTTTACGTTTGGGATCTGTTCATATTTAAAGGCACTGCCAAACTCTGTGGTGCCGGTTGAATCGGTTCAGAATATCAGAATTGTACTCGATCGAAACCCGTGGGAGGTACTCTACACCAGAATTTCCCTAACCCCCATTCTAATCCAGTCCCACAGGCTATTAGTTACATATATCTGACAAAATGTTGTTTCAGTGATCCGACGTTCGTTGTTGACATGATTGCTGACGGCATTGTTACACAACAACCAAAGTGGTGATTTGCACACAATAGCAAATTACTGACTATCTTTCTCTTCAGTGTTAACTGCTTTTCTTCCTATAAAGTTCCGATTGCTTTTTTCACAATCCCTTCATTCCCCATCCGTCTCACAGCAGTTTCTTTTTTTCATCCAGCTTCGCAATATTTAAGACAAAATTTTTCCATTTCTTGCATCATTAATCTAGATGTTTATGAATCCAGTAGATTGGTACGTAAATATATCAAACATCCATGTACAATTCAACTGAATCTAACGTTACAAATTACCGTTCTTCTGTTTGTCAAACGTGCAGGGAACAGTTGGAAAATTTTGTTGGTGCTGATCCTAATTTATATAACTTCGTTTTCTTTCCCTATCTTGTAGTGAATTTATCATAATAAACAATAATGCAGTTGTGTATAAGTTGTTGAATAGTCTTGGTCCGGAGGTTTTACTTGGCCGTATAATTGTATGAAAGCCTGAGCCCACTTTGCCTCAACTCCGTATCAATGAGTACGTGGACGTCACTATTAGGTCTGATACTAATTTGCTCACAGTACCTGGCAAGTTCACTCTTGTACACTAGTGTTAGATTTGAACAATGAAGCTTACTTCCCACATATATTTACACACACCAACGAGTAGGCTCATTTACTCAACTCAGTATTTAGGTACTGACGCATTTTATTACACATTAGCCACTCTTGTCTCATTGAAACACAGTCTGAATAGATGGTGTCTGAGTGTATGAATATACATTTTCCTCCCTTGCGAAATCAGAGATTCCCACGTGTTGCTTGTAACAAAAGCTTTTTAATTATTAAGTAATTCCTTTGTTAAGCCACAACGAGTTAAAAACCAAAAGAGTTGTCGGTTTCGCAACGTTTCGACCCTCTCGGAGAGCCTACATCAAGCAATTTAAATCAGAAAATTTACAATGTACAAGCTTCAAATTAGGCGGTTATCAACTAGCACGTTTGTGTGTTTCACCTGCGGTGTGTAGACATGTTGTTGACTATACAGGAACCTCAACATATATCCTAGCCAAATTTTTGTCTCGTATTCTTAAACCTTTTGAAAAGAGTACAGACCGTTCTATTCCACACAACTGGTAACCAAGCTGAAGGAACTTATCTTAAGGCCGGGTGAATGTCTGGTCAGCTTTGACATTGTTTCGTTGTTCACCAATATTCCAGTGGGGGAAAGTCTGGAGGTGGTTCGCCAGCTTCTTGAAGCAGATGATGACAGTTTAGCTGAACGAGCAGGTCTATCGGTTAATGAAATTATAGAAGCTACGGAACATTGCTTACGGTTTACCTTCTTCACGTTCAAGGGAGTCCACTATCAGCAAACAGACGGAGTAGCAATGGGCTCGCCCATTTCTCCCACAGTTGCCAAATGTTCATGCAAGATTTGGAAGAAAAGTTATTGTCTAGCTTTCCTAATCCACCTAGAATTTGGTGGAGGTATGTTGATGATACGTTGGTGGTGGTACGTACAGAAAGTATTGAGAAATTCATGGAACACATGAATTCCTTTCATCAGCATATCAAGTTTACAATTGAGCGCGAATCGATGGACCATGAGCTGAGTTTTTCAGACTGCGGGATACGCAGGAGAGCGGACGGAAACCTGGACACTGGCGTGCACAGAAAGGACACCCATTCCAATCGGTACCTTTCCTTCAGCTCAGAACACCCCATATGCACCAAGAAAGCAGTTGTATCTAGCTTGTTTCGCAGAGCCCTGTTATTAACTAGTTCCGAAGATGAACGATTGAAAGAATATAAGATTGTCACATCGACATTGAAAGCCAATGGTAACTGTGACAAAAGTTTACGTCCAATTCGGGAGAGGCATTGTAACAGGGTCAACGAGCCTGGAAATTGGCTGTCACTCTGTCCGTACAGAACGAATACATCAGAGAACCTTAGACGGGTTCTTATTCAGTACAATATCAGAGTGGCATTTAAAGCCACCAACACATTAAGGAATAAATTGGTTCACTTAAAGGACAGACGAACGGTTCTAGGGAAATCAGATTGTGTGTATCAAATTAAATGTAAGTATCGTCGAGCTTCATACATCGGACAGACCGCCCGGCAGCTGGAAATACGCACCAAAGAACATGTAAGATGCACTAAGAAACCTCCGGCTGACCCTAAGCAACTTTGGAAATTAGAACATGATTCGGACATTGCAGCACACGCAATTCTCAACTAACATCAAGTGGACTTCGATCATCCAACTGTGCTTAAATGTGCTTTCCGTAACCACAAAGAACGCTTACTGGCAGAAGCCTTGCTGATTGCTAATACACCACAGGCGGTGAATCGATCCGATGGCTTGGAATTGCCAGCTGTTTGGCGCAATATACTGGGTCAACAACAGTGACACCACGTAGGAGAGGTTTGCGACAGTCCTATCGCCCACCCCCTATCCCAGACAATCTACACGCACGCAGATTAAACACATGATGGTTGGCGACATCCGAAACGGATTAGCCTGTCACAAACACCGAAGCCAAAGAACGCCTGCGCTTTAAACCATCACCCCAAGTGGCTTGCGCTGAACCACTTGCGGTTCTACTCACACACCACGTATCCGGTGTAAACCCGAAGGAATAAGACCTGTAGGTGTGTGAGTGAGGCATTTGTGTCCAGCTGACCAATGCTGGTTAGCCAATTGAATGGCTAGCACGGAGAGGAAATCCTTATCTCTCGGAAAATAAACAGTGAGAGAGACTGCAATGGCAAGATCTGTACCAGGGAGAAAGATGCGCGAAATGCAATAAATGAAGTACTTCAGTATACGAGTGCATGCTAGTGCATTCCAGAGAGGATAAAGTTGAAAAACAAAACTCAAAGT
>LUCH01001588.1:24326-43579 GCA_013368495.1 Paragonimus heterotremus
AACATACAGACTCACACACACACACAAGCACACATTAACTCTCTATGCTTATTCGCACCTGGGAATCTTCAGGTGGTGACCTCTGGTGAACTGTGCACCCTTACATCCTACTGGTAGCCTGTCTACACACCGCAGGTGAAACACACAAACATGTGCTAGTTGATGATTGCCTAATTTGAAGCTTGTACATTGTAAATTTTCTGATTTAAATCGCATGATAAAGGCTCTCCGAGAGGGTCGAAACGTTGCAAAACCGATAACTCTTTTAGTTTTTAACTCGTTGTGGCTTAACAAAGGAATTACTTAATAATGAACATCAGCACAACGCACAATATTTTTCCCCATATCCTTTCCGCTTATGGTTCGGAAGTATTGAAAGCTTTTTAAGTAATCCCCTTGCCACCTCCTCAGGATTGTCCGGCACACAGAGCGTATTATCCAAAAAAAACGAACATCATGCCATTAGTAAAGATTTCGATTTTGACACAGAAAGAGCCGTTCATGTGAGAGTGCAAAAGAAGATATGACTGACCTGATCAAAATTCAAAAACATGCATAGGCAACCGGTCAGAGTCGAAGTCTAAACCTAAAACACCATTGGCTGGAAGCAACATATCAGATCTCAGGTCAGTGTGTTGACGACATAAAGAAGTAGCCGGTCAGATTTCATATCGGAAGGCCATGATTCCATTGTATATAAAGATGGACGTTCATCGACCTTTTCCAGACACTGTGCTCATTCCATGATTCTCAAACCTTAGGGCAACAATGATGTCGCATCATTCAGTGATAAAATGCCTGCTATCTAAATGTCAGTGTAGGCAAAGAAATGAACAAGCAGACCGTCAACCTGTGTTGTCAACTTTATCCATATTCTCAACAAACACAAACCCACCAGTTCTCCATGCTATTACGAGTTACAAGTTATGTCACCATCACCTTGCATAATCACTCATTAGTTCATTTTCGGGGAATTTTATCCAATTTTAACAATATCGCCTTTCAATCTCCCCATTACATTGGCTTAAAATAAGTAGCTTGAAAAAGGACATTGGTGATCCCACTTGTATCTATTAAAGAGCCATTATGATTTATTATATACATATATATTACGCAAATATCGTGTAAAAGTGTACCTTAAAAGTGACATACATACGTAGTTACCGTGAAAGTTATCATTGTTTCATCGTCACGAAAAAGCATCGAAAGGGCTTCGCGACATTCGGCAGGACGGAAGGAGCCTAACCATATATTGACGAGAATGTTTTCTTATCCTTGTATATAGTCTTTGTCTACCAGTTGCTCGAATTCACTCTTCCGGTAAGTGATTCTGGTACGAAGAGAGTTAACTACGCCAGAGGTTGTGAAATAAGCAGTGATAAAATCGTACGGAGACGCTGAGACTTTACCTACTCAACAAAATCATGTCCTTTTACTCTTAAGCGGCAGCATCTGGAGAGCAGGTGTCCTACAGTTGTGGGGAAACCATTTTGGAATATTTTGCTAACAAGGTAAGATGTTAAGTCAATCTGCCATACAACTTTGTACGTATAAAATTGATCTCGTTTTACTCACCGAAAGCTGGTTAGCATCTCAAGCAATCGCAACTTGGTTACTTTGGGTGAACTGGGCACAGAACGTATGCATACATTAAGACCGTTATAACGAATGATCCGTTGAACTGTTAGATTCTTCATCGTTTTCTCCGTGAATTCATTGTTGGGACACAAACTGTCTAGGCATTACACGTGAGCGAATACTCACGACCATTCAGTACAACTTTAAATGTGAACATTCATTGAACTGTAAAACCGGCACTACTATTTCCCACGGGTATTCTCAGTTTGTAGACTTGAAAAGTTGTTAGCAGTTTCACACGGGACGATGGAGAGTTACACCAGTTACTTTGCTCACTCAGCCAAATACTGTCTAATGAAAACGTATGGTCCCTTTCATAGTCCTAGACATAAAAATTACGTAATGTAGATTGTACAGTCGGTTCTCGCACACCTGTCAGTAAAAAAATAAGCATCCTATTGCAGTCTGTCAAAATACAGACCAAAACTTGTCGTGCGCTTGCCAATGATTCACCGGAAGAACACAGCGTCCCGAATCGTGGATACACATCTGTGGGTCTGGATAGCCGCATTGTGGGTGATTATCGAAGTCAACCTGTCTGGACTGACGAGATTGGCAAATATCTCGCCTTTTCTGTCATGTTACCACGGTAATCAATTATCGAAAAATCACTTGCCATTCTTCGCTCAGTAAAATTTGTCGATTGGGACTGCCCACTGATTTTGTCTTCAGAGAATTTTGGGTTCCCTGAAGACTCATGATACATTTACGTAACGAAAGTTGTATGGACAGTTAAAGTTTTTAACACTGACATTTGAGTATGAAAGATCTTATGTCACCTGGCGTGGGTCAGAAAAGGTTTAACATTGCGATGCCAAGTACAAACGATTTGTTTCGTGTGATTGTGACACTTCTATTTTGACAGAACTAACATGTTTCACGGAACAGTTTCACTTGATGACTTTGATTTGTCTGCCTTTCCCACTGGGAATAAATGAACGCATCGCCAGTTTAAAGTCAGATGTCACGACATACATGCCATCTGATAATCAACTCATTTGAAATTCTCGTGTTACATCTTTCGTTTGTACCTACCGTTTGCCATTTCTTCAACATAAGTGTCTGTAATTTGCCGTGTGAAACCGATAATGTTGGGGCTAAACCACTGATGAGGTCTTGACTTATTCTGCTGTCTCAAAGTGGTGATCAGATTTCCGCACTGCTTTATTCTGGAGGGTTGTGTTGATTAGGGCATCATTCTACGTAATACAGGTGAAAGAGATGCAGTTAAACGAAAAGGCGATGCACTTATAGAGATGTACGTCGAATTGTTGACGACGCGTCATGGCTTAATTAGTGAACTACCATCGTGTAGGCACACAGCAAAACTATTTTCATAGTTGCGGCACCGGCGTCTCTCGAATCAGAAAGAAGGGAGTTACAAATAACATCCTCCAAAAAAACATCCCCACTGTCCAATGGTTGGCCGTGAACACCGGCGTATTATCTAATACGCTTGAAAGACATCCGGTATAATCCCATAATCCTGATGTAGCCTCAAACACATCCACTGTGTGCAACCATGCTCAGAATCAGAAATTATTGCCCTATTTACTGTACCTTCGAGCTAAACAAACCTCTTACTGTTAAGAAAGTCAGATTGATGGGTTAGTGGATCCGGGTATGACCACTCAAGAAAGCCCTGTGTCCTGTCATCTCGCAAGTCAAACTTCTGAATAAATGATTCGGGTTGGGATCGTTCAAGTCAACCCCCTTCCGCGACATAAACGACCACAATGTATCAGAAGTTGTTGTTTTACCGACAGTAGCATTATTCATCGATCACGCTTTTATCCTATTGTGTTTTCTAAGTTTTCTGTCCTTCCCTGAGCATTCAACTGATAGTTGTTTTACAATATCAAGACAACCGGTAAGCATTTCTGAGTTCAAAGTAAAAACCCTCCTACGAGCTAATCAGCAAGCTTCTCTGGCAAGTACCCTCTCAGTTATGGAGTTCCAAGTAGGTTGTGCATCGTACATGCGTGTATACGATTCCACTAGAGTTCACTTCTATACAACTGTCGATACAAACACCTCTCTTAGGGTTTCCGGTGACACCAGAACTGAATCTCGAGGTCAAGCTGGACTAGGATTCGCACTTGGTTCCAGAGCAGAACAGTGTTTGGCCTACTGGCTCCAAATGAACAGTCGCCGTAAGAATCAATACATCAGTTGAACTCCGTCCATGTAAATAGAAAAGGCGCTGTGTATTCATCATATCCGCTTACACTCCAACGGATAGCTGTTCTGGCGTTACCAAAGCTGCGTTCTACGACGTTCTGTTTGACCTGCCGGAACAGGATAAACACTTAACCATCATCGCACTAGCAGACGATTTTGATGCCTGATTTGGTAACCCTTTCACAGTGGAGGAGCGGCTGGGAGGTATGTTTGGTGCCCGGACACAATACACTGACAATAACGAAAGATTGCTGGAGATATGCGCCTCTCACGGCTTCTGTACTTTGAGCACCGCATCTCAAAACACGGAGACAATACATGGAAACCACATTGTTTTTCTCAGTTATAGATACAATTCCATGATATAGCACTCAGTTACAGGCGGTGCTAATCTGTTAAAGACTGTCGTCTATTTTGGAACAACTACCTGGGCTGTGAATATGATGATGTGCATGTCCGTTTTTTGATATTTGTTCGTGGATCATACACTGGTTAATGTAAGATAATTAATTGTCATTCGAGCGAGGAGAGCTCAGAAAACGCTCACCGGGAAGTACTTGGCGAAGAAAGTGAGCACTGACTGGTCAAACAATCGAGAAAGATGGAAGAAGCCTCATTATCTGGGAATAACGGAAGGTTATTCTCCCTGAACCGTTGTTATACTGGCTGCCGAGTAGGTGTGAGACCATATGTGGAAAAGATGGTTCTGTAATTCCCTTTTCTAAACAGATGTCCCAAGTCTTTGTGACAACTACAGGCATCAGTCTAGTGTTTGTCGTGACCATGTTACTCACTGGCCGTATATTAGCTCGACTGACTAAGCCCGGATAATGTGATGTACGCGAGAAACAGGCAAAATTCAGGTCCGGTGGTGGGTGTGCTGTTCACGTTTTCACCTAGCGACCAGCATTCTTATGGGCAGCCGATGGTCGTGGTCATTTCAGATCTAAAGGCTGACTTCGATTCGGTTGTTGGTGACGTTCTTCGTAACTGCTTCCGTCACGAGAGAGTTCCAGGAAAATCGGTGTATCTGTTGAGATCACTGTATACTCACTCTGCAATCAGGGTAAGAGTTTATAGACAACTGTCTCGGGAGTTCATCGCTTCCAGTGATGTTCGCCAGGAGTATCCGATCTCCCCCCCATTCTGTTCAAATTCGTCATGGGCGAAATTCTGGAAGGTGCGTTCGAGGAATCCAGCAAGCTCAGTGTTAAGCTTCTTTCTGACGCTTGGTTGACCGATATGGAGTACGCGGACGACACTGTCTCACTTAGCCCCTCTGCCGAAGATATGCAGACCATACTGAACTAGGTGAGTGACCAGGCTGGTTTGTATGGAACGTGTTCCGTACCCTCAGAATGCAAAGTGCTGATTCAATACTGGGGCGTTTCCATTCCTACTTCTTCACAGCAGGTAATCCGTTTGAGACTGTGGACAGTTTCACATATATGGGTAGCGTCATCTCGTCAGCCTGTAATTGTACTGATGAGATATCAGCGAGAGTTGCTTTTGCCAGTCTGCATAACCTATGGTGTCGAATAAACGTTCGGCTGTCGCCAAAAGGAAAGGTATGTAAGACCTCTATGTATTCCATTTTTTTTAATGGTTCTGAAACGTGGCCTGTTTGCAATGAAACTGTCAACAGACTTCTTGCATTTGACTATCGTTGTCTCCGCCAACCTGCCTACATCAAACAGAATGAGCGCATGAACGATATGGCTGTTCAGCGGCGTGTATTCCGGAACGCTCGTGATAGGTGACCAATTAGTCAGTATGTCGTGTCGCAACAAGGCGGTCACAAAAAGTTAAGGATCATGACCGTTCCAATGAGCAAAGTGAATCAATTTCGTCTGTCAGGCTGGCGTCTTCGTGATCATTCAAATCGCATTATATCACTAACAACGGCGAATTTGCATCCGTACCACTTCTGTTGGTTCCTCTTAGTTTTCTTTTTATTAATGTTTACCTTTTAGCGGTGTTTTCCTCTTCTAGAATACTCCAGGTCACTGGTGATGTGAACGACAGCCCAATCCACAAAACGTTCTTGTCGGAATCAAGGCCTTTGTGATGATGGAGATCAGTGATGAATTGTAAACATGTCGTACAATTAGTACAGTATGGTAAGAGACGGAAGAAAGGTGATACAGAATAGCGATGTAGCCTCAACGGCGCTATTCCGCCATACGCATTTACAACATACATAATCAAAGCTACATACGTGTTATATACACTCTCTGTTAGGCTCATTGGGGGTAATGTTTGTTGTGCATGAGAAAGATGTGTTTTCATGGGGTTTTGTACTACACACTAACTTGTAATTTACAGATGTACCCAAAATCAATCGCTACAGAAAACGCCGAGAGGGAGACCAAATAATTGGCACGGGGAATGTATTATCGGTTTTGTCTTGTACTGATTACGACACCAACGCAGGGGTTAGGTAGTGGGATTGAGGAACATTGCGATCGAATGGCTTAACTTGAAATGTGTGTGCTTTGAATGCTTCCACAGAAGGGATAACCTGTGAAAAAATGGGGCGTCAGAAGTTATGCAAACTTTCTTATAGGCCTATGCCTTACATGTCACCACAACCAATTCGATGAAATCTTCTGACTATTTCAAAGTTGTGTTAAAATCCTCTACAATGTAATCGTATTACGTTTACAACACCCAGTTATTCTCGTTCTTGTTTGAAATGGACGCCACCGGGTAGTATCGGGAACGTTCAAAATGTGCTACTCCATGTGTGGATCCCAGTAACTAAATCATCGGTGAAGAACCACACCATCTGTAGCTACCTATATGCGACCTTGCCACATCGTAGCAGAAAGAGTGTTGCAGCTGTCATCTAGTGATGCCCACGCAACACCGCAGGGAATCCTGGTCAATGCTGACCAATTTTCGATCAAATGTGATGGTTTAAATGTCTTTGTACGACATCCCAAAACCAGGGAATCCAAAAGATTCTCAACGTAAAGAGGTCAAACAGTCAGCCGTTCTGAGGTACACAGACCATGAAACCAACGTAGCCAACTGGAGTTGCAATAAACGATTTACGTAAAGCGCAGCCATGACATATTGAAACTAGTCCACTCCCTCTATGGCGTTACTAGTAGTCAATAGTTTAAGAATCTATTACCACAAATTCTACATTCAGAAAACTATATATTTCTCCATATCTGGTGACGGGGCAGCCGAACAAGTCTGGACGAAAACGGAACAAACCTGACGAATTAGACCATAGTGACTGCGGCTTAACGACTGTTACTAACCTCAATAAGTGTCTTTTTTCCGATACATGCATGTTTTAGACAGTATAGAGTTCTTTTTAAACGAAGGTACGTTGTAATTCTCAATCAAAAGATTCAACTGAAAAGTACAGTCAAATATATATCTCTGTGACCACTTCAGACACCACAAAATTTACGTTGTATTAGCTTCGGCTAGTAACTACCGTAAATATCAATGAACAAGTGATAAAGCGAGCTAATTAGATCCTGGTTCGTTCAGATTAAAGCACTTAAAATTGCAATGCGAGTTCACATTTCTGAAGTATTAGGACGTGAAGTCAAGTCTCTGATTGTGGACAGCGGAACTCTTCCAGATACCTCATTTCTTGTTATATTCATGTTTTGGTCAAACTATTGATAGACGTTACGACAGTGCACGCTATAACTCCAGTTGTCGATCCATACCGTTCTCTATGGCCATTCATTCGGGTTAACATTAACTCTTTAGGGGAGTACTGTACGCCCACAGGTTGGCTGTAGTACATGTGCGTACTTAACATGAGAACGGTCAGGAAATTTCCCAAAAGGCCATTTTCTCTCGTCTAAAAACATCTTTTGCGGTACTCATTTACTACCTTGATAACACTATCAACGCCAGGAATATCAAGGCCACTAAGTAAAACCACTATCTGAGTCACCTTTATGCATGGATTCCGATGTAGATTAGACAGAATGGTCATCTAATTGCTCTTTTGGTTTGGCAAAACGCAGCACGTGGAAGCATCAGACGCTTTCATTGAAATATCTCCTTACCTGTTTAGGTTATCCAGTACATTCAAACCTGACAATCTCCACTATTGCTGCTCCTCGTTTGCCGAGTGCTTCTCTAGCCTGCATCCGTAAGAGAAACAATTTTATGTCGTTGTACATTTTAAGTTGGTGGACAAGAAACCTTGATCAATGCGATACTAGGTTCAGGCCAAATTGATTAAACCGTCTGCTGGCTGCCATCATCACTCATGGTGACAGCGTCCAGGACGTGATTTTGGTTTGCCAAACACTGGATGCATGCAGTGAACTACGGCGTCCCACCAATGTCTAATTTGGTTGCTATTATGCTGACATTTTCTGCGAGCGGATGGTGCTTGTCCCAGCATCAGGTTCGAGTCAAACACACCGGTTTAAACTCTGAAATATTTGCCTGGTGATCAGGGACATCGACAAGGCAGAATTGACTTGACTGGATTCGTCAGGCTGCAGTTTTCAATGTACGTCCAGGAATCTAAGCCTTGCATCCTGGAGACTTACAAACTAACTTGTGTAATATTAATGCGTTCAAAGCATCGGACTGCCGCTACTGGTTCCTCAAGCAAAATATACCTACCAATCGAGGAAGAACCGGAAAGGGTGTACCTCTGTTAGTACGTTCAACTCCCCCAGTCCATTAATTCAGCAGCTGGCTAGTTGACAGTGGTTGATCCAATGGATAGTAAATTGTCAGGTTCCCTGTCCGTGCAAGTACTTACACGCGGTTGCTTTTAAACAGACTGACTAACAAAAAACGGCTGGATTGCATAACTATTTCAGTCAGCAACGACCAGTCAACCTACACTGGTGGGAGATGCTATCTTCACTTATGAAGCCGATTTCTACCCTCCTGGTGAAGTGAATACAGTACTTCAAGCTTTCTGTGTCCAGTAAAACCCTTACTTAACAATTACGTCTCAAAACCGTTTAGCTTCTACGGTTCTCACTTGGTTTGTGACGCATTATATCGTCTTGTCGAGGCTGCACCATTTCGACAGCATGCTGAATGATGCTTTGTGCGCGGAACTCATTTTAGGAGTTTCCTCCTATATATTCGAACCTTACACTTTGAACGACAGAATCAAATTTATTTCCAACAGGATGGTTGTTTGTGGGAGTTTGTGAGATATATTCACATGTGATCAAACGAGACACTTTCCGCAGCTGTCCGGAAGAATCCGTCAACTGGCTTTCAAGGTAGACAACCTTAACTTTTCGAAGCAACGCAGTATACGACTCTTAACTCAAATGTGCTAACGAATAGAAGGGGAATATTAATGACGGCCTGTCAGACCATCTCCACTTAACACACTGGCAATATCCATCGAAGCATAAGGCGACGATTCCTTGAAAGCACATAAACTGTACGATACGCTTTCGTTCAGAACTACAATGCACGCAGAAACCCATGACAGAAAACTTTAGCCACACGCACAAAACCACACAGAGGTGTACACGACATGCAAGTGGAAACCGCCGCTGAATTGTGGACTGGAATGTCGAATGATAAACGCTAACGCGCGAATGGTGTGGGAAAGTGAGTTGGACAATGAACAATTTTTGCTGCAATATGACTGAGAACGGGTGAACTTATTAATGACCGCTGCCTATGTACACTTGATCTACAACAATTTGCTTCGTTTGGTTGATTAGGTCGACCCCGATGCACATAGTGCCAAATTCCTAGCTACTTCACCTGGTCTGAAGAAGCTTGTGTGTCATCATTGAAACAAGTTACCGCTTGTTCGCACGTCGTTCTGCAAACTGACGATACTCTTTTGCAGTTTTTGGCACCTTGACTTGACTGAGTGCTACGGTATGAGCATACTAAGGCACGACATTTCAGTCGTCTGCCGAAATAAAAATTAGCATACCTTTTCAAGTGCGTTGTCTCACGGAGTACGGTTGACCCTCACTGGGGAACAACAAGGATGGTTTACCAGACAACTCAACAGTTTTTGCTTTTTTATTTCTGCCTCATTCGACCAAGGACTCAGTTTTAGTGATGGCGTATAATAAATCCACGATTCTCAGGTGTACGCAGTGAGTACCGGACGCGAAATAACAAAACAAATATTTGCGAGACGCAGCACATATTGTACGGAAGTTACAGTAGGTTTCGGACAACGCTAGGCGACATCGACATGCGGAAATAGCTGGAGAGGTTCACAAGCCAGCCGTCGAGGGCGCAAGTCAGCCGAAAGTGTGTATGGCCTCACCGTAGCGCTTAGGCCGTATGTATGCAATCGTATGCGGCAAGCAGACGACAGGTAAAAGTCTTTAAGATCCTACTTACACCTTGAACTAGTATTTTAGGAAAAATTTACTCAGGCCATTATACCTCTCCATCCAGAAAGGTACCGCGAAATCAATCCCTCTACGTAAAGAAGAAATTTGGCCAACCACTATTGAGTTGACCTGGTTCATGCCTTACCATTTGAGGTGCGATTAGTTTGCGGTTCGTGTTGCAATTCTCAGACACCGCAAGTAGAACGGCACTAATGGCAACAGTTCTTAGCGAGTTTCTACTCAAGTGTCGTCGCCTACAGTGTCGAAACGAGTGGGGAAGGTGTTCACACATTGAAATCCAGGGGTAGAGAAAACAGGAGATGCATGGCGATGTTCGCGTCTGGAACTTCGATCGACCCTGGATGTAGACAAGTAAAGGAAAAGGCAAAATTGATAAAAAGATTAGTTTCAGTGCATAGATAGTCAATAAACTAATCCGACGGAACGCGGAAAACACGGACAGAAAACTCAAACTTTTTTGGCGTTTTGAAATATTTGCATGTTTTGCGTTTTTATAAAACCGTCTGCGATTTTTACACTCAAAAATAGAAAGAGACACAAAATTCTAGTCTCTGATGAATCGTTTAGGTCAATGTTATTGGGGGTGGTGACGTCATCGGCGAAACGGTGACAATGCGTTGTGGACTAGGTTGTTCACAGATGATTAGCGGTCTAGCCACGGAATACGGAGAAGCGTCAGGGGCTTTCTCCATCCTCTCAAGGTGAGCAGATGTTAAACGGTCGATGTTATCGGTGTGCCGAACACCGTGGCGCTCTAGTACGTAGAAGCAGTCCTTCCGTTGAAGTATGTTGAAGGAATCTCCACCAGATAGCTCGAGCGAGCATCGTGAACCATCTGCGCAAAAGAACACGTTCGTACACTCGTGTAGGTCTTTGGGAAAGAACTACTTACGGCTTTGCTATCATGTACCCGGTATATGGAGAAGACGCACGTGTGATGCGAGGTGCTTGGTATAGAAGGCACCGTACTGAACAGTGTCTACGGCAGATGAGAAATAAACCCTCGGAAGACGAAGCGGCTGGCCATAAGGAAGTTCGGCACTAGACACTTGAGGATCGGCGTTGAGGAATTCGCGGATACTGAGCAAAACCGTTTAACGGGGCTTCTGTTCAACGGATTATATTTCTGGGGGAACATCCAAGTGGTGCGCCGTGGTGTTCCTATGGTGGCAGACAACGAACACCAAAAATAACTGAAGGTTCGCGTACGCGATGATTTTTTACGGTTCTCGTAACTTGTTAAACCTAAAAAATACTGAATGTGTTTCCAAACAAAGGTACAAGTGAAGTTTATAAATAGGTGTATACAGCACGTACGAAAATAAATTATGGAATATTACCATTAACAGTGAACACTGTAAGTTATAAACGGTTGTTCGGATGGTGGTAATTAACACACAACGTAGATCAAAACAGTAGATTGTCAAACCTCTTCTACTTATTCGGTTTTGTTGTTTCAGACTTTTGTGATGACTTGCTACTTACTTTTCAATCAGGTGTTTTTTTTTTAAATTCTGTTGAATCTTATTAAATCTGTTGATATCACAAATAATCGAAATCCTTTTGTCATGCAAACATGCCTTGTTTATAAATCCGTTTGTATTCTGGTAATAACTTTTGTTGAATTATCGCTGGAGATATTCCTGGAAGCTTGATTGAGCGGTCCTTGCTAGTAAAAGTTACTCTAGTTCAGACGGTAGTAACCTTAGTGATAACCGGCATCATTTTCTCGGAAACAAGGACTTGCCAGATTCGATGCCCACGATATCCTACTGCGTTGACAATCAGTCTACCACAAAAAGCTGGCATTCGAGATCATTCGCATCCAACAGGTAGGTGCTGAGCTGCCGATAACAGCCCAACCGACTTGATTGCAGTAAACCCGGGTGACCTGACGCCTGTATACATGTAGACATACTACTTTTGGGTGCTGGTTGCATCCACTTGAAGGAATTCAAGGTTCATTTATATGAAACAGCATTTTCCTGAAACAAATTTTAGTAGATCAGTCAAAAACGTAAATCCGCACGATTTATGGCCTGGCACATTTCGCTGCATACTTGTCCCAGACAGAAATGTGCGCTCACACCAAAACACATTGATGCTTTGGAGGAGCTTCGAAGGAACGACGCGTTGGTGATTTTGCATTCAGATAAGGGTTCAGAAGCAGTATTACTTGACAAATCCAGTTAAAAGTGGAGAAATGTTGCCTGTTTTGAATTATCCTTTCAAGTTTGTGGCTGACGATACCCCTGATCTTCTCATTGAGTTAAAACAAAAAATATCAGAAGAATTAAAACTTTTGTAACCAATGAATTTAATCAACTCAACGACAACAAGCGCTTTACGGCCTAGAGGTTCTCGTGCGCATCCGTTTTATGGATTGCTCAGGCTTCACAAAGATAATGTGTCATTGCCCCAGTTTTGTCAATGTCTAACTCACCCCAAAATAAGCTAGCAAAATGGATTGTTGGGATATTAGAACCAGTGAAACAGTCAATGTGCAAACACCGGCTGGAAGACAGCTTCCAGCTTGCTGAAATTCTTGACAAGGTCAACCTTCATAATAAATATATGATTAGTATGGATTTTAATTCGTTATTCACAAATGTACCCCTACACGAAACCAATCGCATCATATGTGATGACACCAATGCGAATCAACTGGAGCTACCAATTCCAACGACTGAACTCGAGAGCCTCCTTCTTCTGTGTTCCTTAATTATGAAATCCTACTTCCAACACAAAATTTATTGATGGCGTAGCCATGGAAAGTCCCTTGGGACCTATCTTAATCGAGCTCGAGAGACTATCTCTAAAACAGATTGATTTCTTCGATATGTGGACGATGTGTTAGTTGTGAGTGACAGAAAAGAACAGGCCGAAGAAGTTCTGACGGTATTTAACGGACTGCACGCTAACATTACATTAAATTCCGAGCACGAATGTAACGATTCCCTTCCGTTCTTGGATATCTCCCTTACTCGAAGTACTGACGGATCAGTGCAACGCTCAGTTTATCGCAAGTGTACTTAGAATGGCCAATAACTACACTTTACCAGCTTCGTTTCAATGCATTTTAAAACAGGCTTTATCAAAACGTTGTTCAGTAAAGCCAGAAAGATTTGCACTCAAAAAAACGATACTGAATGAACTGCAGCTAACTAATCAGGTTCTCTT
This sequence comes from Paragonimus heterotremus, assembly GCA_013368495.1. Lineage (NCBI taxonomy): Eukaryota > Metazoa > Platyhelminthes > Trematoda > Plagiorchiida > Troglotrematidae > Paragonimus > Paragonimus heterotremus. Next base: position 37,673 of record LUCH01001588.1, read on the forward strand.
GGACAGCGGATACCCCTAGTCAATGATCTACAAATTTTCTAAAAAAAAACCGCACGAGCAAACGTTGACGGCGGTACCAAAGATGAAAACATCTCTATAACCGCCGTCTAATGGGATGATGTCAATACGCCACTACAACGCCGATTGTATTACGGACATATAATGTCGCAGAGCTGATGTTAACCTACGCCACAAAACGAATCCCTGTTCATTCCCTAAAACCTCAGACACATCAGTTCGTCAGATCCCATATAATTTACCGGTTTTCATGTAGTGGCCAGGTCGACTACACTGGCATGATTGAACGGCAGCTGAAGTTTCGGATCTCGGAGCACATCCCAGCATAGGTGAGGAAACATGTGACGCAGATGCAAACTGGTACGCATGTGTGCACCCAACAACCGCCACACAAACCACCGGCATCAGCAATCGCTCGTCATCTTCTGAAGAGCCATAACCAGGGGGACCCCATACAAGCATTCTCAGTTGTTTACGCAACTAATAAGCCCCGGTTATTACGATATGCTGAGGCGGTTGCTCTGAGACGTTGGTGTCCACCTTTGTGTGCGCAGAAAGATTCTTTTGTTAGTTTATCACTCCCGTGGTAATGATGCTACTGTCTGATTAGTGAGCAGATCCACCGTGCGTTTTCCTTATATGTCAAGTTTCACACCTCATAATCCCCTGTTCTGTTGTACGTACTTGATAATAGGCAGAGAAATTTGCCAGACCATGAATCATGCGCATTTACGTTTTTCACTGCTCTACTATCATTTACGTGAGTTGGAACAGGGTCGAAAATGTTGTAAAGGAGTTAACAGTATCATATTGTGTTGTTTATTGTCTATATCCTCCAGTGCATATCAAGGCCAGCAAACGTAAGTACTAATATCCGTGCACATCACATTCATTCTCTCAAGACTTACTGTGACTGTTTACAAGGGCAATTTATCTGTATGGAACTAATTAGATTGGATCAGTTTTTAAATGCGTTTCCGTTAATTCAGATCTTTTCAATTACCATTAACTGGACAGCAATGAACGCGATGAACGGTTGTTCATTGATTAAGTTAAAGCCGTTTAGAGCTTGTAGCATGAACAGTTTGAGATCTTTTATTGAGGTCTATCTGGTTCTTTCTGTCTGGCGCTTTTTTCAAATATTTTCTTCAGCCGTATCAATCGGAATACGAGCAAGCAGGGTATATATACTATTTTTAATCAGTTTACTCAGTTGGAATAAACTAACTTCGGTTGGTCTAGCGTAGCTTTGAACGCGGTCATTTTGTTTGTGCCATGATGATCGTCAGATGAACAGGCGACTTAGTGAATAACTACGTTAGCATCAGAAATGCACAGCGGAGTTATCCAAATGATGTGATTCTGCCGCACAGTTATTGATCACGCTACTCAAAATTGATCGTAAGTTTCGCATTCGGTGGCATGTCCCCGTTCGAGCTCGAGTCGTAAAGAGGAAACTTGCCAAACGAGCATCGTGTTCACGCATTCGTTTATCACCAACAGCTCACTTTGAAAATCTGGGGATAGTATCGTCTCGATACTGAAACATTGGGCTAAGACAAGTAAGACAAAAGCGATGAAAAAGGCACGAAGCTGTCCAGATTTTGAACGGAAGGTATGCACTAGCTTCCGGCGGTCGTTTATACCATAATGATATCACGGATGTGGGTTATTAATGGAAAAGAAGGTAAAATTGGTTTGCACTTTCTCAGGCGTTTGAAACGAAGCTGATTCACTCTGTGAAGTGTGAAAAGATAGGTTGAATGGATGTATAACATTCTTATGATACTGTTGCGGTCACTGAATTAAACACGACCGAATTCGCTCAATTAAATTAATATCAAACCAGGGCGACATTGATCCGAACAACTTGAATTATTTCTATAACCTACTGGTCAGAAGTACAATGTACAGATATCCTACTTTCTTTGTGTACCATTTTGAGATAACATTCGTCAATCTTAGCGACAGTTTGTTAGGAATACAAATCAATACATTAGGAGTTCATTAAGACGGCAGGAAGACATACATTGCGAGATGCAAGCATTTCGTTTATTCTCATCAATCGAATACATAAAACATTCAGTTATATAGGTTAAACGCATGGTGACAAAATAGTGAAATGAACGAACATCAACATGGGAGTTGTAAAAATTAATCGCCATAGTTGAATATTTTGTCTCATTCGCTTTAAACTATCAGGCTCATTGTCGAACAGAAACTCGCTGCTTAATCTCCCAAAATATAAATTGCAAGGAAGCTCAGTTGGACTGGATAGAGTAAAAACGAGTCAGACTAACCAACCGATGTTCATTGGCTTGTCAACCTTCCTTGTCAGTTTTCACTGCGTGCAGAACAATGGGGTAGGTCCAACCTGACACCAGGGTTATCCATTAGATTACACTGCATTTATACTACGCGATCTACTGTAAATCATGCAAACACCTGTCGAGTGGTTTGCTGTTGAATCGAGGAAACCAGAAAACCACTAGTTTGGGCGGTATTAAGCAATTTCAGTTTACTGAAAAACAGCACCCGTTGTATACAAGAACAACAGTGTTTACCAGTGCTATTACGAAACAAGCGCTCTTGCTTTTCGATTGGCTCGTTTGTCGGTACGTCTGATGACCTAGCATCGGGTAACTCAGTGGTTTAAATCTGACAAGCATTCAAACACATTGTTTTAGTCTTCACTTCATACAAACAAACTCGGTGCGGCATTTGACTGCTTTTCTTAATTCGTCGGCGTCGATCGATTACAATTCCGTTTGCAACAGCTTCTGTGCGAACTCTTACTGGCTGAACTTTCTCCAATCACGCAATCATTACAGTCCAATTTCACTACACACCTAGTACAATTTGAACTGAAGAAAACCACTGAGGCCGATGACCTGAGACTGCAGTGATTTTATCATGCTTTTCTGACCTGAGCGGGGTATTTCGAACGACACAGTAAGGAGTCCATGTTAGTCAGGTGTTTTCGCCTTTGCATTTGTCGGTGTGTTTTGCCGGCCCATCTTTCACCATGCTGAGAATTGTTTGAGAGAGTTAGCGTCATTCGGTGAAAGTTGTAGTATCTCTATGGTAGTATGATCGATTTCACACATACAGACTAGTTCCAGTGACATGCGGAAGGTGACCCCAATACCGCTGTTCTCCATCACTCAGACCTATGGTACCTAAGAAATCGCTTTCATAATCCTGGTGAGGAACTGATCAGGGATATTCTCGCTGCTCATTTAATGCTAAACTGCGTGTTCTACATACCATCGAAGATATCGGGACACTACTGAAGGGATGTTCTTCATCGTCATTTGTTGAAGCATGATTGAATCATCGGACCTCACTGATGCGAGAAACTGGACATCAACTGACCGCTATCCTCAATTCCTGTGACACGAACCGAACGGAACTGAAATGAATTGAATGAGTGACCGCACCAAGCCAAGATGCCAAAATTGCCACTGTTCGGATAATACATGTACGCAGCTGCATTTGCTAAAGACACCTTCCGTCAACGCTGCGATCAACGAGCTCATCTGCGTCAACCTCGTTGCACATAATATTATGAACTCATACACAAAGCTCTACATAGAAATGCCACATGTTTCAGTGACATCCAACAGCGTCATCCAACGTCAGTTGACGCGCCTCGCTGTAAATTTACACAAACAACGAATCTCATCATGGGTAATGGCCTATATCAGCCTCGCCCAGACTAGCAAATTAATAAAGCCTTCTCATATGAGTAAACAAATCTCGTCTGACCTCCTCACCCACTGGTGAGCAAGTAATTTGTCTTGTGAAACCAACAGCAATATTCCATTTTTGTAATCACTAAGTCGACGTCTGGAAGATTCCACCTAAGAGCGAATTAACATACTCACGGATTTGAGGTCCATGTCATTTCTTGAACCGTTTCCGAAAGTGCAGTGACATTATTTTACCATCAGTTAGAGGGTAATTTACTTGTTAACCTTCTCACTTCGCAGTTATACGGATATGACTTACTAGGTATGGTAATGATCGACTCGGCAACCAGAGATCCAGTGGTAACATTGGCAAGACTTATACTCAAAATACGGCTGAATCGCTCCGGAAACCTAAGAGAATTAATGAGAGTTTATGGGTTTTTAGGACTAGGGAAAACTATCAGTAGGGAAGTATGTAGGTGTTAAGGGCTCTTGAACTGCAGTGATGAGGGATGAAACAGCTTTAAACTTGCGACCTAAGAAGTAAATCTCCATAGCCCCATGAAAACTTCCGCTCTATGCAGCGTTACACATTGGTTCTGTCAACTGAGTGTGGTGATAAAGAATGCTGACAGAAGTGGACAGTTGTCTGGATGATAGGTTAACAGGACGGTGTTGCGTTAGTGTGTATGTGAACATGTTGGATGGGGTTCGACCACATGACCAGTTAGTGATACGAGATAAATTGGATTCACGGGGCTCATATGGTTTGTGGATAAATGGCTATCCGTGACTAAAGGCTTATACTATTTGCTTTTGAGCGCACATCTTGGGGCAGTGGATTTTGGAAGAGTTTTCCTCTATTACTGCTGTCTGCCTGACACACTGATTGTACACTAGGAGCACTATAAATGCTTACGTGAGCGTCTTTTGCCATGAGTTACTGATCCCTATCAAGCAACTGCGGGACGATGGAGCTCGAGGTGGGTTCTTTCCACAGCCGCTCCGGAAAACTTTCACCGACCAAGTCTGATGGTGACTGAGTGACTTTTCAAGCACAGCCTACTGGACAACCGCAGATAAGCGCACATATACAGAAAAACATAATGAACTTTGGCAAACGGAGTTAAAGACGTGATAATTACACCAACAACTATCTACAAGGAGTTGTAGGCCTAACAGCCCTCAGTCTACTGAATGCATCGTAGTCCGCTGCCAAATTGAGAAAGACTGACCCTTAACCTACTATCGCCGTCTATGGTGAAGTATTTTCCAGTATCCTATGCTTATCTGGAAACCTCCCCAGCTACTCGTCTATTTGACTGGTTGGAACGTATTTTCTGGTGATACTAATGTACAAATCTGTATACCTTGTACTATCGTCCGTGCATTTTACACATTCATCGACATTCCACATGACTCCATTCCAGTTTTTGTATGAACCGAATACACTTTTTGTAACCCTGATTGTTGTGTACACCTTGAGTTTATGAATCTGAAGGTGGGCTCGAATGCGACCTCTGATACCACTGCGAGCACTAAACTAGCACGCTGAGAAATCACAAGAATTAAGGCATAAGCAGCACAAAATAATCTAAGCTCGACAGAACTACAATATTCATCTTAAAGGAAAGCGGGAGTATTTACATCACGGACTGCCATTGGACCGCAGCCACAATGATTCTGACTGATCAGTATGCTACTGTGTTCCATGGTCGCCATTCAGTAAATTCGGTTGCTCATATCTAACAAACGTTCAGACAAAACACCGTAATCGTTAGCGGCAGTTAATTGTTTTTCCACTATCCTGAGGCTCATCGACCTCAATTCTGCTTTTAACATTTGAGGCATGAACTTCAATATATGAATAGGACGATGGTTTGATTTTTCACTGCTGAGAAGTGGTCTGCTCCGTGACTATAGTCCTGTCTTCATCTGTTATTTCATCTTTCCAGATTCGAACAGGACTATTAGCTGTTGATCCTATAGATGCAGCGGATTGTGTTGGTCTCTAATCATTAAATACGTATAAAAAACACTATTCTAACGCTAGTAATTTGTATAAAAACTCGATACTCACACACAGAACGTTTATCGGCTTTTGACTGGTGGTCACGTGAGAGCGCATCTAGCTGGTGACAGCTGAGATTCAGGTTGGCGGCAGCCGAGACGGATTAGCCTGTCACAGTGACCGAAG
>LUCH01001588.1:51081-95414 GCA_013368495.1 Paragonimus heterotremus
TTCCACTTACAACTGGGTTGTTTGTTTGCAAGGTGTAGGCGCCTTGATGTTGTATGTTTGAATATAGACGTAGCTATTTTTAGTAGTAATGTCCCTTTCCGTTCCCCTTCTTTTTCTCCATCTATCTTTCTATACAGGGTTTACTCTTTCTCGTGGTTGTGTAGCAGTTAAGCATCAGTGTGCGCCACCGATGTATTGTTGTCTATGATGCTGATGCTGATGATCTCCTATGCAATATCCATTGCAGTCACCGCATTTGGTTTCGTAAGTGTAGTCTCTTTGGCCGTCCACAGAAAATGGATTCGTGCGATGAATCACCATTTCGTTCCAAGGTATTACCTAACCACAGTGAAGTCCGGACGGTGTCCTCAGATAAGACGGGTCAAATTTTGCGAATGATTGTTCGCGATATACTATTTACATACTAGACTGGAAAATTCCCGGTTTCCCTGACTTTTGTTTTAGTCGACATTCGCTTAACTATGTTTTCAATAGAGATTTCTGGATATTAATTGGTGGCTAACATTTCCTTGTTGTGGCCGCAAAAAACGCTTCTCCTGCAAATTCGTTTGTTACGCGAACGCTCGTACAGGTTATGTTGAACATGGGACTACGAACACGTACACTCATTTGCACGGCTGACGTTCATTCACATGCACTGGGTAGCAATACGTTGTCATTCACCCTGGCTGTACTTCTGCCATAGTAGGTGCACACTATTCCGATAGTCTCTTCTGGTCCGTTATCTTCTTAACGTTGTGGCTCACCTCTCCAATCGTGAAGTCGCTTGTGAGCAGTATAGTACTTACAACAAATCTTCCTGTTATACAACTATTTAATGCGAGTACTCTGTTGTTTCTTTTGGGGAGCCTAACGTCGTAAATCTTGTTAGGTCAGTTGACCTGTGATTAAGTGATTATTTTTCCCACACTGGTCGAAGGCAACAAGCCGAATTTCAGATACCGGCCAAAATGAGTTGACTTACGATGCGGAGATACCTGAAATTTCTGTTCTTCATCAACTTTGACGAGGCAGTGTTGAAAATCAAGTAAACGCCTACCTCTTTCAGTTTTCAGCGTGATCACAGTGTTGTTGTATATTGAGTTAAGAAACTGCAGGAATCATCTACAAACTACCTGCTTCATGATTACGAATGCATCATTTACATACCGCAGATAAACTCATTAGTGACCTGTGTTTTTCGGTGTACGAAGAAAACAAGGACTGCTGTATATCTTCACCATCAGTTTACTTGCAGAAATTTTGTCAAACATTCAAGCTGTTGAGTGTAAGCAAAAGTCAAAGCCAAATACAATTCTAGAAGGCGATAAACTAGTACTTACACTTAGCGAGTCGTCACATTCTAATAACTAAGAGATATCACGTCAGAACCGAGAAAACGTTTATCATTATGTACCATCACGTGATCAAGTTTGTCAACAATATCTAAGAAGTCTTCAATGTTGCCTACCATTTTGTTCTGCAACGATTTGGTTTGACAGCTGATGAACTTGGATAGCTTGCACGTTCGACTGGTGATTTAGTCAACAGTAGTTCTTGTGGTTATTCCATTTATTGCGCACTTTCGGAAGGTCATAGAATGGTGAAGTACCGTCACTATCATGGAAGAGAATAAACCGGATGGACAGTCTATGTTTATATTTTATAATGCAGAGGAACCTACTATGACCTTAGTAGGAACTGCTTTCACACACTTCTCACTAATCTACTCATGAGATACGGCAGCTGAGTACTCCAACAATTAGTTTTGGGAATGTTCTTAATTAAAAATCATTGTGACTTTGTCTAAATCGACCTCGGTGGACTGAATCAATTGACCTGTCCTGATGATAGCATGGGCATCTTTTTCAGTTCGCACGAAGTTTCGTGCGAATATTTTCCAATCGGTATTGTCTATTTCTGGACTTTACGGGATCCTTTAAACAGAAACTTAGTGGTTGTAATGAACACATTGACTAATTAGTCTGAAGCATTTCCACTGCCTCACTCTAACCTAGTTTTGCGGGTTCTCGCCTTAAGCGTATACTTAGTAGCCTCGGGACCCCACGGCGTTTGGTAACTAAAGGTAGAACTTGATTGGTCCAACTTATTTTGCCATTTCGAAGTAGTGATCATATCCAGGCCGTGCATCGATCCAGAGGACTCTGTTGGCCAGGATTTCAATTCTTTCATTTATAACCATGTCACGAACAAAAAAGAGAAACGATAAAACAGAAAGCACAATAAATTATAGGTTGCACTACTAACGACTTGAGCGTGCTTAACTAACAAGGCACGATCTTGTGAGCATTTTGTAGTTTAAAAGACACTTAGTAGTGAAAAATCTGGGTCTCAGCTAAATCCGAACAAGCGGCATAAACATCACGCCCATATGCAACAAGAGCTCTACCGTATGTGTTGCAAAACCACTCCAGAAACTCGCAGATTTCACATTGTGACTCAGTCACCGATCCGTCCCACTCTCTCATATGATACTGAGAGAATCATGGTAACATTTCTTAAATAGTCCACGCCAGGTTCCATCAAATCCATTGTTGAGCTGAGAAATCATACTACTAGTGTTGTGAACCAAGAACGCGGATAACACAAGGGTTGTATATTCAACAAAGCAATACATGAGTTAAGCGTTGAAACGATTATACGCAAACAAAACCACCCATTTGCATACGGTACTCTGCCTCAGACCGTCTCCGTTACCACAGACGCCAATGCTCAGTTCCTTCACGTAGCAAGGACCATTTTGGGCGATTCTGCTCTCGGATGTTTCTTCCTGCATTTTTACCGGGGCTTGTTCGATGTCAAAAATATGCTCCAGTCCAACTATGAATAGCAGTATTATGAGTAGTATATTACGATCGCTCACCCTCGTTACACTTGTCCAAGGTCTGCTCTCTATTACTTATGCGGGTGGGTTCAATTCAAGTACGATTGTGGGGGCTGATGGAAGTCCATCATTTCGATCATTGCAAAAGCATCCCCTTGTTTTCTCTCACAAATTCTTACGGCTGGACATCCAGGCTCAGAAAAGAAGATACGCACCACAGAGTAGCAATCATTCTGAGTTGACCTTTTTCTGTCAAAATTTCACATTCCCTGTCCCAAGTAATCGGTGTTATTATTCTCTAAACGCATCACCCGGTAACGTCGATCAAGAAACAATCGTGACTTTCTCTTCTTTCAGTGAAATAATGAAAGTATGTGTTGTTCTTGATAGATTTCTGGGGGACATTTGTGTACAAACTATGATGAGTAGTATTTGTGATAATCGCGCTCCACTGTTTACATTGATAATGTTGTCTTTCTACCCACTTTTTTTTAGTCAAACCGGCAGTTTTTCATTTACCACTCGGATCCAAAAACACAACTCGATCCGAATCAGACGTTGCCAAGTGTTAGTACATTACACGTGGTATGATGGTAACTGCAACGATTGTGGTGGTCAAAGTTAAATGGGTCTCACTGAACTTTGCGATGATCTCCGGGACAGGATTGGTGGTGTACTGTGATAGCTGGTGAAGAAAGGCATGTTTGTTACTACTTATTCATCCGTGCCTAACTCTTCGAGTATAGTTGCAATTAGTGCTTGTGGCAAAACTAGGCGATGATTCGATCGATGAACAACCTTGGATCTACAGCTGTGAAAGGTTGCAGCTACTATAGCAAAAATACAGAAATTCTCGAAATCGCAGTTCAGTAATCCATTTTCATCAGAAATCATGTCGCGAACACTTACTTGAAAATCCACTTGACGATTTAATAACAGTCTTCAATAACAGCTAGTTCGTCTTAAATGTTTTTCCAACAAAAATTCCTCCCTGATTATCAGTGTTCCTGAAAATGTTCTCAGCTGGTTTTGTCCGAATTCTCAGCTTATTCTGTTACAGTAAGATCAACGATTAACTGAGGTATGTGTGTCAATCAGGCGAGTGACATACGTACACTCGGTACCCCAACTAGGATTCTTGTAATTCATCACTAGGTCTGATAAATATCAACCAGATCCAGTCTAATGTCAAACTCTGATCAGCACGGAATTCCATAGAAATCATGATACTGAGCGATCTATCACGCCTTATGTATCGTACTGCTCCTCCACTGTCCAGAATCAACCCTTGCCCCTCATGGCGAAACGGAGAAAAGCTACTCGTGAATTGTTAAAAGTGGCATATTTGTAACTTCCGGAGGTTTAGAGACACAATGTAGTGCGTCTACACGCATTCACGTGAGTGACATTTATACTCAAGCTCCGACTTCACTTGGTAAGTGATCTACTTGCAGTCTGCGCGTAGCTAATGGTGACTACAATTTGTACCGAATACAAGCTTGTTCTCTCATGCGTTGTTTCTCCAACAATTGTAGGCAGAAGCGTTTGTATATTTCAGGAATCAGGCTGCAAGGTGCGTTTTATAGAAGCGATCATCATCAGTTAACGTGTTCTTATGAATTACATTCAAGGAAATGCATTGTTACATGCACTTTTGTGTATGGCAGGCCAAACTAATTTGCCTGCTCAAATGAATTTCTTATTAAAATTGTATGCCACTCATAATTGATTATGGCTATCGCTTTCAGACGGACTTTTACAGTTGTATTGAGGTCATCCTCGGCATCCCGAGATGTGATAGTGGCCCCACTGTACTAGTTCACACTGCCTTTTAAATGTCTATATACTACTAACCACCAGCACCAGAATTAGTGAACTGGCGTAAGTAACGCAGCTTCACTTGTTGTCGTATAATAAATTTAGGTTACCTACATTCTGTAAGATAACAATGTTCCTGTCCTTCCCATTGAGGATGGCACCCAACCGTTCCAGTGTTGCTTGAATTTCCAAAATCTACGAGAATTCCTGTGGACGGCCGACGTACTTTTGCATCAAGGGCTCTCTTACGTTTGCTACCCAAGTGTTTTAACCTGTATCTATGAAAGTTTGTCTGTTTGTACTCCGAGTAAACCATAAAGTGAATTTCAATAGCAGATCCATTATTCTTTCCATTACTACTTCCGAAAAGTGTTAGCATATGGCCAAGGAATCATGTAGTGCGAATAATTCATCACAAGAACTAGAATCGCTATGTGATGATCTCTTATAGGGACCCTCATTCGGAATTGATCAAGTCAAATCAGCATAAAAATACCTAGTCTGATGACCGGCATATCGTGTATTATGAAAGTGCATGTGCGATACATAAAATAACGAAACAACTCAAACCAGTGCGAACTTTAGACGATTAACAATACATCGGGAATCCACCCTTAATGTCGGCTCGTCTAGACAGAACCGTGTGGTCCTTTCAGGCTCATTGAGGAACCAAAGGAACATATTTTTTGAGGACTACTCATTAGGCCAATACATACCTTTTAGTTATCAATTTCATGTTAGTGTTGTGAACACCGCAAGCTATGTTCACAAGTGAGTACACTACAACTAACTGAACGTCTGTCATGATTATTCACACTCTGCCTGATGGTTTCGCTTGTCATTGTTAGCGTTGTCACTGCAAACAAATAATGTTTTCATCACTCAGAAAGCTATCTTTCTAGATGGTACACTTAGGATCTTTGTGGTAAATCAAGATTTCAGAACAGTCGTGTGTTCACTATAGCACATTACAGTTTCGGAACCATCAACCAAAACGACGCGATTACAGCCAGCCACGAATGTGCTGATCACATTACAATATTAGTCCACCAATTGTCAATCAAGTGACCCTTCCGGGATTCAGAACCTAAAAGTGTAATGTGATTGATGCAGCTTTATTTCACGTTGTGTAATCGAATGCTTTACCTATTGCTCTCAGTGAATGCACTTGTGGTTTAAGTAAACTGACTGTACACACGGCTCTCAGTCTTCAGTCTCAACTACTTTGAAATAAACATTGGGCTCCAGGTAGTTCATCTAGTGTTGTTATTTCAGCGAGTTCGATTACGACAGTCTGTCTCCATTCCATGTCACGTAGCCCATTTATCAGCATCTGTGTGTTCCCTCAGTTGTTCACCCGTTTGCTCCCATTAGTTTGTGACCGAATAATTGTACATGCTGGCTGTATGCTTGACACACCTATCACAGTATAACAGTGCTGTCCGCAAATAATTTGCTAGTGCTATTTGATTCGTTTACAACATTTGTCTCTACATTTCCTTCTGGCGTCGACCACTTCATTAATTCGGATCTTTCAAATATGTCCGAGTGCAAACATTTACTCGTGTGTATCCTGCCAAACTTTCTTTCGGATATTCCCTGTTTAATTCTATTTTTACACAAACCGGTTCTTGTCGCTGCTGAATCCTTACTGAAACTGAATCCACTGTTGTTGTTTTCTAGTGAAACTGACTGAGTTGCTCATTAGTTTGTCCACAAAGTTTGTGATGGAGCTGACCGAGTCTAATATCTTCGTTTACTGAACAAATAAGCATGTAATAAGCTGGAAAATAATCTCTTGACAAAATGTATGTTCCATGGGAGTGATTACCACTGAACAACTGCAGTGAAGATGAGCGATCGCAATATACTACTCATACCGCGGCTATTCAGTAGCAGGTGCAGAGCATATATTTTGACATCGAACAAGCTACAGGAAGAATGCAGGAAGGATCATCAAAGTGCAGCATCGCCCAAAAAGGTCCCAGCTACTTAATGGAACTAAGCATTGACATTTGTGGCGGCCGAGACTGTCTGAGGTTGAATACCGTGTGCAAATGAGTGGTTTTGTTTGCGTATCTGTTTAAAAGCTTAACCCATGTAATGCTTTGTTGAATAAACAACCCTCGTGCCATCCGCTTTCTTGGATCACAACACTACATCCAACCACTTACTGGCCGTCGGAGAATAAGCACCTCTGTTATGTGCACAGTCACTTTGGCGTTTGTGTGACAGTCACGCGAATCTGATTTCGGCGAGTTGACCGGAACCGCCCTGAATAACTCAGTCGGGTTATGAGTGTGTTTCGTGCATTCCACGCTCGCGGTAACCCAGCTCATTATCTAGTTTTCTTTGTAATCGATTTCTCATTCCTGAGTGTGTATGATTCTCTCGCTCAATCGGTTGATCGTTGTTATCTGTTCACCGACCGGATACTTGAGGGTCAAATGTGGTGTGTTATCTGGCTGCAATCATGTTACACATTTTTTGATCCCTCGCTTGAAACTGTAACTGTAAGCACGCTTTGGAGTTTGTTACTGTGATTTCACTCATCTAGACAGAGTTTCACATTCTCTCGCCCTGGTTCCTAACCAGACTGGATTGCTTCTATATCCGTCCATACAGTTGCCTTGATGAGAACGCAATGTATTTTATTGCTGAACAACAAGTAAACGAGCCCATCCTATGAACAAAGGCGCACAAATTGTCTCCAGGTCAGGAGGCTTAAGCCGTTAGGCAACAGGCCATAAGGGAAGCGTGGCTACCGGGAAACCTAAGCTACGTTGTGTAGGCAACAACTGCTTACCTCTGGGACTGCATCTCGTTTGTACGTAGGATAGATGAAAATCAGCATATTCCTGGCTGACTGGAAAGTCTTTATGAATGAGAAAGCTGTGAACAAATACGTGCGATGTTCAACCTGAAATTAACCAAGTCGTCAGTGATACACAAATAATCTAAGTTATCACCTAACGAACTTGATGAAATCAACGACTTTGTTCTGTCTCGTAAGTTCTATCCAGGGGGTTTATCAACTGGAGTTAACGGAAGAGTAGCTGTCTGCTACTAAGAAGATCAGGAAACCTGATCAACGCTTACAAGCGAACGTGGGTGAGTGTTCACCTATGATAAATCGGCCGTGCCTAATGTGAGGTCAATAGCGCAGTTGTCCACACAGTTACCTTATGGAAGTGAGGCCGGAGTTCCAATCCCGTTCGTAGCAAGGGTAAGCACTACTGACGAGCTGTATCAAGAATGAACCTCGAGCCTACTATTTCTTCTCGTACAAGGTTGGCTGGAAAAATCTATCTGAATGCAAATGCGAAGTGATGTTCAACCTGAAACTGGTTAGTGTTTATGCTCAGGCAACACGATAGCGCTATGATTCGCGTACCGTGTGTTGCACGTTGAGACAACCGAGGCAACCGAGAGCTGCAATCGAATGTCATAATGGCTGGTTCACTTTACTCACGAAAGCAGAACAACTTGTTTTAATCACTCTCCAACATGAAATGAGGGGACAAACGCGGCCAATAGAGCCAGCCAATAACAATAGACATTTGTCAGGAGCTGGGAAGAACGATACTGAGGTGTGCCTTATCATAGTGATCAGAACTGGTTACCTTCTAATATTCTTGCGAAAATGCTACCAATTAACGGGTTGATGGGGAATCCACAAACCAGTCATATGTTTGTTAGAAACGTTTGCCACTTAATTTGAAATGATCGGTAAACCCATAATGCAGCTCATTCAACATCAACACTGGTATGTATAGTGTAACGACACACCCCTCGATCTTCTTGCAGGCGATGGTCTTATCAACATGCACGTTTGTTCGCCTAGTTACTATCTTGTCGTTACAACCAATGCAACTATTCTGTTGTCCATGATATCTGCAAACGGAACAACTCTGACGAACTCGAATGGCTTACGTACACCAGAGTAGCATTTGCGTAAACAAATGGGTTCTTCCGTTGGCCAAATACATCACTTTGTATTAATGTGACAACTAAGTTACTGACAGCGTTGAGCGAGCCGAATGCGTATTGGTCTTCTTAAAAGACAGACTCAATCGCATTGCTGCTCATTCACATTACATTCAAGAAATCAGATCAGAACTGTTCGAGTAGTCACTCCCGTACACAGATTGCTGTCCGTTGGATTATGCTTCCCTAACTTTGAGATAGAATGTTTGCCGTAGCTTATTATGCGTATATATGTTCTTAATTTTTGACAGTTAACAATATTTCTGTTTTGTACAGCGAACTCTTTGCATCGGTTTCCGTGTTGTTCAATTTGAGTAAAATTACCCTGTAGCACAATACCTCATTTGTGCACAACAGTCCACTCTTCTCTTTGTTCGTGCAATCGCTTGACGACATTTGACAGGTTTCTGTTTACCTCTGTCGTATTGTCTGTCAAAGCTCTGAGTTCGCTGCCGTACCGTAAGCATGATTCTCAAAAACTCCGTACTTCTCGGACGTTGGTATTTTGAAATCATGTAGTTGTCACTTCGGATACTCATGAACAGTGGGTGTGAGCCAAAACTATCGATTGTCGTAACTTGTCTGAACTTTATAACTATCGTGTTGCATCCGTTCGTCTTGTCATCACTGATAGCCAGCTGAGACATTCGTGCGTTTACTTCGACCATTTACTAAATTTTACTACGCGCGTATCGTCGCTGCTCTCTTGATGAACACCAAGCGATATGAGATGTTTATGACCTACTCAACTAAAACACTACTTTTCATCTGTCAGTTTTGTAAAAATCAGCTGGTAGTTAGTATTCTAAATACGTGTAGTAAGTTGATGATGCAATCACCAATAGGCTAGATAGTTCTTATGATTTGCAGACGCACACACTTAAACCTATATAATACCTTCCGAATCCAACTTCAGTAATTACACAATGGCTCACAGCTTTACCACCCGACAGTGAACTGTATTCGGCTTCAAGGGGCTGCTCAAACAAGCGACCCAAGGAAAGTTACTCCAGAGAGGAGAAAAGAGTTCAACTATGGGAGGTGTTTTTTTTTTCAAATCGAGGCATTGCAAATACGAACTGCTGAGTAGCACAGTGGCAGTAGTAACAAAAACCACAACATTCTGTCTCTCTGGTTGAATACAGTTGAGATTGGAATGCACTAGACAGATACAAAGCAAAATCTGTCGGTTTTTATACTGCTTGTGTGATACTGACTGACCAGATACAATGTTCTTAAACTGTGTAGCCTGAGCAGTGCTAACGTTTGTCAGCTAATCCCAAACCTGCATACACTTCTTTTCCAGACAGATGAGTGAACATTACACTGTTTGTTGTTAACTTTTTTTTTGGCTGTCTGAAAACATAACTAGTAACACACAACGAAACCAACTTCTCTGTCTTTTGACTATTTTGCTGAACTATTCGTACTGCACTTGAACTTGCCATTGTTGTTGTGTTCTCAATTAAGCTCATCGCCCTGGGAGGTAATGACCTATTCGGTTCATGTAGTAAGCCGACGCTTGATGTAAGAGTATTTGCAGATCATTGTGTTGCCGCGAATCGCTGGAAGGGTGGAATACACCCTGATTTGGTCGACATTTCTGAACAGTGTACAACAGTGTAGCATTTAAATCCTACAACGAAAAGTATTTATGAGGGCATTTACTACATACAAAGTACTTCAACTGACAGAAGTTATGGCATTCTTTATGGTGTAAACCAAGCTTTAGCCTCTCTGTTGGGTAATTACTATCTTGTTGTTGTACGCAGCCGTCAGCGGCCAGAACGGTTGAATCAGTCTTCAATTTTGATGATACTCTAAACCGCTGTTATTGATTAGAACCTGTTGTGTGCTGTTTTCATTGAGGCAATCCAACATGGCTTGGACAAAGAAAACGCGTTTTTGAGGTGCTGGCTGCGAACATATCGACTAGTTTAGACTCGGAGTCGTTTAATTCTTAGGCGTATTACCTTTTCGCGAATGGTGCAGACTGGCCTACATACGTTCGCTGCCGCAAATTGTAGCCTTTTTCCGAAAGCGTCTAGTAATTTGGTCGGGTTTGACTGTGCTAGCTGCTGTCAGCCAGGCTCTCGAGTCCCGCATAGATTCCTGGTTACTGTTGAACTTACCTCATCAGGAGTTACAGTTTAACGAATTTCGTAGGTCCATTACTGATATGGTTCAGCACCATGTTTCGGAGTGGCGGCGGCATGACCAATAAGACTTCGTGCTTAGTGAATCTTTCTGTTATATCAGCAGTTTTAGGTCTGTTTGATAAATTAATTTCTCTCACGATTAGCATTTTTTAGTGAATGGTGATAACTTGGGCTCATAATGTAAACGCCTACCCATCAAAACCAAAAAGGAGCGGCTCTTCACTCTTACTTGAACACTCTAATTCATTAGGAAAGTACAAGTGTATGTACAGTTTGAGTAATATGAGAATCGGTATTATTGGTTCAGTGGTGTTTATACCAAACAGCCTTATTCGTTTCTCCTCATTGGCTCACTTGTGTTGGTGACAAGTTTCAGTTAAGTTTGTTTCATTCAGTAAACCATTGTTTAAACTTGCATTCTGATAATTTACCATCCGAACCCAAACCCCAGTCATTTAATACTGATGTTTCGGCAAGTGGTTGTCTGTTGCTTGTTAGCTAACTGATCCTGACATGTTTGGATATCTTGCCTCGATTCGTTGGCTTGGTTACCGTCTGAAAAATAACTCACTGGACGTCTTTTGCGGTTGTCTGCTATGCTTTAGCAGGACGCTTAAGGGTAGTCTTTCATCGGGACAAACGATAAGGATGCGAGCTGAAAGGACTGAAATCAGAAGTGGCAAATAGACGAGACAAAGTTAACCTATAAAAACCCACTTAGCCGACTGATGAAAAAAATCATCACCACAATCGACTAGTGAAATTCACTATCGCTAAAGTACAGGGTTTCTTAGTTTAAAAATAAATTTCTCCGGATTAAAAACGCAGCAAAGAACCTGATTATCACTGGCATTATTAAGCCGAAACTAACCTGATTAATTGTGCAGTCTTCACTTCACTCACAATGCCGCCAAGGTATTCTGCTTCGCCTAAAACTAGCCCTATTCCACGTTGTTGACCAGTCGGCAAATGCTGATGGTCGACAAATTACCACGTTGGAGCACAGCTCCCTTTCAGACTCCGACATGCTTGTGTTCAAAGCCGTGCGCTTTGACGGCGAGAATGGCATCAGCTAACTATCTGTATAATACTGTGTGAGACCAAACAAAACCGCCTCGTCCTCTCGAGTTCATGTACATTCACGTGCGGTCTGAATAAAGAAAGATGACTGCATCTTTATACTGAAGGACTAGCAGGATGAACTGGCCATGGTCGAACGTAGATGGTCATATTCCATATGAACCCCAACAATGCCTCGAAGACAGCACTGGGTTGTGCTTAGTTGTAAAGCACAACTATTACTTACTAGTTGTGGTCGTGGTCCGTTTTATAAAAAGCAATCATATAATCTTGATACACATGTGCCTCGTACGGTTTATCAAGAATCTTTTGACTGACACCCCGGAATAATCTCGATGATAACTACAATGCGAACAGGAGAAATTTGTACTGGAATAGCCCAAAAGACCTACTGACTGTCGCTAACTGCTTTGACTCAGAGGTTAGAAGATTTTACTAACAAACATTGGGGTAATAAATTTGAAGGAAGTCGACCGTTGTGCAAGGAACATCAAGAAATTCGCCAGTTTGGTTATGGTCTGGATATTGCTGACGTTGATCATACGTGCAGAACTCTAAACGAAGTTGTTGACTTCGATGAGTGGCTTTCGATAAATTCATCATGTAATACAAAACCAACCTCACTTCTCTGAGAGTAACTGCGATGATTGCAGTACGCAAACGACAGGTGTGTCCTCCAGGAATCCAGCATCAAGAGAGCGCAGTGTCATTGGCACTTGTCTACTTCACAATTTTTAGTCAGCTGGTTTACGTTTTACAGTCTGTAAATGTGCTTGCAAGACGCAGTGCAAAACAATTATAACTACCCCCAGCTTCCGGTCTTTTATTACTACTGCGCTGAAGCTAGCGTTGAGCCCGGGCTCGTCCATAACTTGTCATCAGTTCCACGAGTTCGACTGTTCCAGTAACCTTTTGCATCGCATATCAAACCGAAAGCAAAAGTCGCGTGGTGAACATCCGACGTAGATTCAAGGTCTGCGGATTTTGGTCTTAACACTTGACTTTACGTAGCATCGTAACCTTTAGGAGAGGGATTCAAAAAACGACGCGCGCCTATGACAAGACAATGGCGGAAATGGCTTAAAGTAAAAACAACGAGTCTCCTATTACGGAAACGTGTACCGTTCATGAGTCGCTTTCGATTTCGTCTCTATTACTTTTGCTTAACATGAAGCTTATACTAGTATTAGTAAAGTGTAAGTCGTAGATCTGTTATCCGTCGTCTAGTGGGTCCTGACGGCGCATTTGTTAACGTCTACATGTGTTGTAAACCGTTGTTGCTGTCTTACCCTGTTTTAATGGCACCATATGCTTGATGTCTGAAGTCACGTGTATGCAGCATTAGTTTGTTTTCTACGCACTACCATGGTTACGTATATTCTGACTAATCGGAGGACTGTTGTTTCTTGTTCTGCTTGTTTCCACAGTTTCACCTTTGATCCAACTTTTATTTCACACCCTCGTGTACCATAGTGGTCGCATAATGATATGCAAGCATGCGTCCATTTGTAACTGGTTTCTGGTGGCTTTTGTGACTGCTCTATTCAATATAGACTTTTGTTTTATTTTCTTAATCCACCGACAATAGGGAACAAGGCGGATTGTCTGTTTCTGACCGTCAGTTTAATTACAACATGGTGAAGATTAAAGTACCGACCTAAATAACTCACAAATATCACACTTACTATGAGCGTTAATAAGCATACAGTGCCAAGACTAGCTAGCTCCGTTGGCAGAAGGCAAAACATATTAAATATCTGAATGTAGAAGTCAGCACTGTAGAAGTGGGTGCTGACCGTTCTGCCAACGCTCATCACAACGAGGTCATATGTTAACACATTCGTGTCCAAAACGAATGATAACCGTTGGTTTGAACATATGCTATGAAATAACTATTATGAGATCACAGCTGAAGCTATGCCAAACCGCACATTACGACCGAAAATGTGCGCATAAAAATTCATACAGGTGTACAACCTCTCTTGGCCTGATTGTGATCCGCCGAACCTTAGTCGAGCTTAAACAAATGTTGACCTTAAGCAAACTAGTCACTTCCCCCACCCGTCTACTTTCATTTTTACCCGAACCGCAGCAGAATATTTATCCCCCTATTCCTCTTTCTCCCGTGTCCACTATCTGCTCCACATGTTTATTCTGGTTTAATTGCCGGGTCCCAATTAATGTCCGATTTGAGATTTATCTGTAATCGGAACTACACTTCGTTGTTTCCGGTGGTTCTCCAGTTTAGAGGGAGTTTGACTATAGGATTTGAACACTTACACCTGTTCACAGCTGGTGCATTCCCATAGACTTTCCAGTCGGTCTTTTCTCCTAAAAAGCGTAAAACTCGAGGTTCCTTCCTGTTAGAGCCCGTCGTTGTTGCATATCTTATGGGACTAGAACTCCACCCATGCTTTCACATTACAGCCGCGCTGATCACTGCGCCGTTGATCTCGTGATCGGTACGGATTGTCTGTCGGCATAACGAAATAAGTTTGAAAAAGGATGCATTTAAAAATATCCTCTTTTGAAACATCTATTCTGATGAAACTGAAATAGTTGAAAAACGATAAAAACAAGCTAACTTTCAAACAAGCCTAGAACATTTTGTGATGACCGTTTGGTATAACAATTCAATCCATTACATGGTTGGAATTGTCACTGCGTGTCTGTAACGCAATCCGCAATCTTATTATTGACGGACCTTCTAGTCTGCTCACTTTCTCTTTGTTATTATTCAGTAAGTAGCCTGACGATCTAACACGGAAACGTCTTGTTCGGTTTGTTGATGCAGTGATAGTTCTAAATGCGTCAATCAACAGCAGCTGAATTCTATTCTGTGTTACACCGATTCGTTTGTACTGTCCCACATAAACTATAACATTACAAAATTATCGCTTTTCTCAACAGCGTTTTTTGATGTACTTTTCATGAAGGGCTGGATTAGGCGGTTGATTTTTAACCTACACAGCTCTGCTTCAGCGACTTCCAGGTTACGGCCCATGAACATCAGCGGTTAGTAATTTTAGTTGTTTGAATAAGGGAAACACTGAGTTCCGTTTAATAACATCAGTGCAGAAAGAAAGCATGTTACGATATCTATTTGTCTGTCTCTATTTGTCGTACATATATCTATCGTATATAGTTTATATGTTTTACGTTTGCGACTGATGAGAGTAGACCAAATAGTAAAAGTATCTGAATACTGTTGGTCGTACGTAGTGTTCACACGGGTGTTTTGTATGCGGTTATATTTCAGGTATACCAGGAGAAATGGAATGTTTTAAGCTTGGGTAAACTGTACACAAATAACTTAATGAACTACGTATGTGTTAGCTGTCTGATTTGGAAGGAAACATGATATTCGTTGAAGGCACCATATGACAGGAATGTCGTTGGTCTCAGATAACCCAAATATCCAGAGGAAATCGCAGTATAATGTTGGCTATTGGACGTCTGAATGAAAGCCAAAATTTACTACACACAGGGTTATTCATCGGCTGACTTTCCCTCATTAAGCAAAGCCAAAATCATTCAACGTGAAATGTACTGCCCACTCTAAAAACAATAGCTTTTTGTGCGAGAAACCCGATTATACCAGAGCTTACAATGCAACAATGTGGTTAAAGTTAAGTCAGATATGTGTTATGTAACATTACTGATTAGTGTATATGCGAGAAGCAACCTATGCTGTAAGCTATCGGACCACTTTCCCACACCATTCGCACAGATCACCGAACACAGGCGTCTGTCGGAATGTTGTCTTAATGTTCGATGCAGTTAAGTCAACACCCCAGCTGCCTTCTGTACAGCTGCTTTCAATCATCTCGATTCACCTGTTCTCTACAATTAAAGACCATCCAACCGTATTTACTCCCCAACCAACAGAGTGAGAGAGCAAAGTGCATGAGTGAAGTTATTCCCTCCTCCTGTGCAAAAATAGAAACATTGTACACCAACTTCCTTCTTTTCAGCAATTCACCAATGATTTTACTAAAATATTTTGATTAAAAATCAGAACAATCGATTGTAATCAATAACTGTACTGATGTGACTGAGGAAATTTGAGGCAAAAATTGCATATCAGTATACTCAGGAAGTTTGTGATAGTAAATTTCTAATAATTGTCGTTTTTTGCCAAAATGATAGAAATTAATTGTCACAGTCAGCAGAATCGACAAACCTTTACGGTGAAAAGGAGCACTACAGTCCATATAAAAACACCCCTGAATAAAACGTTTCTCATCCTACAAGAGTAGCATCAGAAGCTGAGCAATCAAGGTTGATAACTTGATCTAAGTATTCCTCATTGTTACATAATCATTCAAAGCATTTTGTGAGCAAAGTGTTCGACATTACATTGATTCAAATTCATCAACTCTTTTTTTCGTGTTTCCGTTACGTATTCTTCGGAGCGTACGAAACCGATCCTCGTCTCTGGAAAAACCTACACCCGGTGCGCACTGTGAATGTGGTCGTTTGCGTCGTGGACTCAAAGCAGGAGAGGATTCGTCGGACCGGGCGTACATGGTATAACGATATATCTGAACTGTGGATCTGTGTTGTGAATGGTTGTCGTCTGGAACCACGATAAAACAATAACAACACAATTAAATTTTTTAATGCAGCAAAAAGTCACATAAATTTTAGTTACTAAGTAAGGGTTTATATCAGGCAGGGATCAGCAGATAGTCGACAACTTCTGTACGTACACTGCTGGTTACATCCGTTCCGGATTAACTTGTCACTATAACCAAAACATAAGGACCTCTGCATATAGCACCCAACATAAGCGGCTCGCATTGAGGTACATGTGGTTTCATTCACACGTCATCTGACGGAATAAGATCCAGAGGCGTACGAGTGGAGACCTTTGTGAACCAGCCGGTCAAATTTGTTTAGCCAAGTGTTGGGTTGGTATGAAAGTAAGATGCCTAATTCCTCGGAAACAAAAAGCAAGCAGACTTTACCCGTAAGATCCAAAGGAATCACTGGCATAACGAAAATATATACAGGAAGAATCTCAATAAATATACACGTGTCTCTACATATGCACATGCATTTGGCATACGAATGAACTGTGCAAAATAGAATGCCGGACTGACATAAGATTGTACATACATATGAAACTATAAATGTAGAATTGTAAACAAAAGCACAAATAGGTAAATGCATAAGAGCATTTGAGAAGGAGCAAACTATTTTCTAAGATATTTTGCGATTATCGTCTAGGTCTGCAGCGAACAAAACATATCGTTCTTCGGACTCCACCCCGATGGAAGAAATGGAACATCCCGGTTCCCTTCGGCACCGAATGTATTAGTGTATATTTCTGAGCAACGGTGATCAAAAAATCGGCCAACACTATCATCCTTTATGGTTAGATTGGATACATACCATTGGCGATAATGTTACACACGTGTATTGTTTCGAGACTTTTATGTCCAGCTTTCGAAGTTGCATGAATAGCACTTGAACGTGTTGCTCATAACTGTTTACTACGTCGGTAGTTTGGCAAGCGTCAGCCGTTAAGTAAAGCCACACCCACTAAATGTTTTTGTCCCATAATAGAAAAGACCTAGCTTGCCAAAGACTGGGCCTACAGCGCACTAACTACTGAGAGATGCACCAAATCACTATAATTTATGTGGAGTTCCTGGTTATCAGGAACTAACTGAGCGGAAGCAATTAATATTAGTTGATTTCAGTCCACATCGCGTAAATACACTTGCTTTTGTTGGATAATGTTATAAGAGATAAGAAACACACACAATTGTTGGTTTCTAAAACAATAAGAATCCTAGTAATGTGCAGCACAATAAAGAAAGATAGACCTCGAATGTAGAATAGAAAGTATGAATGGGTTATAGATAGTCAAGCATGAAACAATCGAACGTTCAACAGATAATAGTACTGACAAATGTACGACGTCTCAAGATTGTTTTCTGATGAAGACTTGAATTAACCTCACGACTTCATGCACGAAGTATTTACACAATCATCTACTGATGACATTACCGTCAATGATTTGAACGTTTATTTTCGTCAAGAATTTCAGTACAGAAGAGAGAACTCTACAATTACATGATTTGTGTCCGGCCAATGTTCGCTGCACTTGTACAAGTATATACGACAGCTCATTTATACATTAATATGAGCAAGTAAATGAACTAGTAAGGGAAGCCTTAAGGTTATCCTTCATAATCACTGGTACTATCCTGAAAACGACAACTTTGCAAAGTTAATTCAGAACGCAGAACACGAGTTTGAACGTTCGGATTGCAACAGCTTCCGCAAAGCGCACTGTCAAGCCGTGCGATGGCAGGTACAGGTCGCGCAACCAGCCAGTGCATGAGCCAGTCAGATCATACAAATATCGGCGTGGATACTCAGCACTTCATTGGGAGGAGGGAGTGCCAAACAAAGCATGCCGAAATTGTTCAAAAAACTGGTCGTCTCAGCCAAGTATACAAAGAAGGACCCCTCATCATCCGTTGTATGCCACATTGTACTGACAACATCAGAATGATATGGCAAACGTGAACATTCCAGGTAACCTCTTTTTTAAAAAAACATTAGACTCAAGTCTTCTTTTGTTGCAGTTCGTTAGCAGCGCACCTTCTTGTCGTGACAGGAATTTGAAGTCTGCAACTCTTTCAGGAGTTAATCGAGCTGACCGGTGACTTCACCTCAAGCACAGCTGAATTATCACATGAAAAAGTTGAGCTAAAGTCATTCTAACTCATCGCTTATATTATTATTATTATTATTATTATTATTATTATTATTATTATTATTATTATTATTATTATTATCATGGACAGCAATACATCAATGGTTCGCACTGATGCTTCACTGCCGCACAACCACGAAAGGAGAGAGAGAAAATAAACCCATTTCAGAAGAGAGTAACTGTAATCTTCAATCAATCGGTGGTTTCACGTTTATGATATCTTTTATAGTTGTACTAAAACTGATAAATTTTCTGATTGATATTTTGATTACTGTTACGTGGTGGTGAATTTTTGTTGATGAAGATTGAATACCTCAGAGAAATGGTCACAGCTTTCACGTTCAAACAAATGTTCCAGCCACGATCTTTCTACAGAAAGCATCAAATTTGAGCCCCGTTTTTGCTAAAGCTCATCAGTGAAGCATATCCTTGCCGGCAGCATTCATGTTTAGTCTGCTGCCTTAGACCTGTTTTAGTTGTCCAGGGAATTATCGCGTAATACCAGAAATATTTTACATATGGAAAGATTCAACAAAGATGTTGTATGGTTTTGGTGTTCATTTGCTCACCAAGCGTAACATTTTGATTGCAAATGTTTAATCGTGAGACGAGGCGGTAATAGGGCACATGGCGTCGATCAACAGGGTTTAGGCTTAGAGTAAGTGGAGATGCCTAGTGTGCTGCCGTCGTAGATGCACTGTCAAGCAGAAGTCTAGCCTGGTCACAACCTTAAACGTTTGAGCCCTATGAGTTTATTTACCGCTGAAAATCCACAACCTATTTAAAGGTAGATTGCGAAACATAAATTATTTGATTAACGCCAGTCTGACCTACTGGATAGTCATACTGCATAAGTCGAATGGGCAGACTTGTTTAATATGAAATGCAATCCTCGCTAGGTAGTTGCTAATCAAAAGCAAATAACCTTTGGCTGAAACATCATTGCCCTAGCTGTCCAAACCTCAGTGATTTATACCGTTTGGTTGAGCTGACTTGTACAGTGCAGGCCAGTTTTCAGAGGATACTCGTTTGAAAGTTTGAACCACAGTGCTCCTTTCAACGAAGGAGCTTTCAAGGAGAACTATTCCGACCTAAGAAGAAACTTTATCACATTTGAAATTTTCGCATCAGGTACCCTCTTTGAAGAAACGTCCCCTTGGAAACATAAACGTAACACTACCTGGGACTGATATTGACTGAACCCTCCAAGAAAGTGTCAGTGCAGCAGTCTTGTTGGATAGAACTCGGATTGTGAATCTACTAAGCCACGGGATTGATAACCAGAACACATTACCGTTCGTGTAAAAATCACAGATTACTGTGACCAACTAAGTTCTGCTCTATACTCACTAAACTACCGCCCGTCAGACGACTTCCATGACGTCAGTTGATTTTTGTTTGTGTTTGAGCAGTACGACAGCAGATTAGGCTGTGTACGACTATGTTATTACATGACCGCAGATGTTCGATGATGACAGCTGCAGATCACCTTTAGGTTTAAACCGCTTGCGTACGCTAGTATTACCTACCTCAACGTATGATCACTAGTCAATAGATATTTGCTGGGTGACCATCACAATCTGTAAGTGAGGATCAGTCAGCTCTATTGTTTTTTAGAGCATGTGTAGCACTTTATATCCTTAAGAGTAGTCTTCGTGTGAACTTGACACCTGTCATGAGTGCACGATTATTTTGGCAGTTAAGTAGAAGAAATATTGTCACTTACACGTAACGTGCATGTGTCCACCACAGTGACAAAAAAACGCCTGTCTACAATGTGATGCGGATTGTCAAATTACATCAGGTACAACCGTTTCTTATCTATATCACGCTTACTCTTCATTTATTGACCAGCGAAGGTAATCAACTCAGAGGTAACTCGCTAGATCTACAGCAGCAAACACGCCATTTACTTTGCAAACAACACTGTTGAGCGTCTTGGTGTGGCCGAACTAGAGCAACCCGCTAGAGTCTATCGTAAGTACCTCATTGACAACTGTCTTCAAATGTGGATTTGACGCATATATTCTGGACACCAAACCGAATATTTACCAAAATTAAACAGCAGAATAAATGCGGCAGAATAAAAGTACTCTTGACCTCTCATGTATGATGCCAACCAACTGCTATCAGCTATATGTTACAGTGTGACTGTTGTATACTTGTTGAGCAGTCATTAAGTTTCCATTCTTATCATCATCCTCCGAATTTGTCTCCTATTATTTCTGTTACTGAATCTCCGATACTGAATCAATATTCCGGTCCCTGATTTCATTTTAAATTGTTCAGAATAGGTTCACATGTACGTAAGATTTCTTAGCTACCTGTAATCTGTGAAGTTCCAACAAATCCTACGAACCTCTTCAGACACAACGAACAGTAACCTAATCACCGAGAGCTCTAGGTGACCTCTGTTCCTTTTGCAATGTGAATTCAATTACGTTATTACTAAGGGATACAGCCCAGGGTGACAGAAACGTTCAGAACTAAAATTTGTTTGTAATATTGTATTCTTCTCAAGCTGTTGGTTAGAAATATGTTAAAGATGATGCTCAAACGTTTTGACTACATTCTTAATAAATCTGGTGCAGAGATATCACAAACTTGTCCTAGTCCGTCTTCCATTGCACACCTGTCGAGTTCGTTTACAGTAAATTGCTCTATCTTAATAACAAACATTATCCTGGAAGAAGTATATTTGATTCCTAATGAAGGATTTTCATTTTGAGGCTTATAAGCAGTGATGTGTCATGGAACACTTTACATTCCATAACCTACCTAGACAAAAAGCACTGATTTGCAAACACGAATTCTTTTGATACGGGCCATTGATCCAACAATCATTTTATGTGAAAAGCTATGCTGATGCAAATGGAATGAATTTGTGTTTGAGGAAGTTTATGCTTCACTGATTTGCTACAATTAATCGAAACTTACCGGAGTTAGATATCACTCGATAATTTCCGGGAAATGTCAGCTGACGTGGCCTTGAACATTTAAGTCGTTCGATTTCTTCACAGTATTCATAACCAACATCGAAAAACGATTCGTCGTGATATGCCGCCGGTATTGCAGGCTGATTTATTCGTGATGCCATCGTTTGTTTTGGGTCAGAAGCCACCTGTTGTTTGTTGGGTAGTTGATCTATGAAACTGTCACTGGCACCACTCAGGGCATTTGCATCCACGTTTCCCGATAAGGAAATACTTGCGTTGGTTGAAGCAAGTTCACTAAAACTGTCGCAGCTTCTGGTTTGCATGAGTTCTATTTTTTCCATCACAGGGGTAAAATGGTGAAACTCAGTAAAATATCTTTCAGGATTATTCGACAGAATAATGGTCCCATGTTTTTCTGAAGATCTATGTGAAATCTTATCATCCGAAGTTTCCCTTCGATCAGGTAGGTTTGCGTAATCGACATTCCGTTTAACAAAATGCTCTGGCTTTCCCGCCGGTTCAGATCGTGCGGGAGAAGGCTGGTTGACGTTCAGCTTGGAAATTCCAGTCAGCCAAGCCAGTTCAGCCCGTTGTCGGTCCAATTTAACAGAATGTCTCCCTATGGATTGGTCGAGTTTCCGAATCTCGTTTTGAATTGACGTCTTTTCCTCAAGACAGTTCCGATGCTCATCACTTTCCGTTTGGACAAAGTTCTAAAAGCGAGAAATAAAAGTACGTGGTACCTCTTTATGATTAAAGGAGCAAGTAGTTTAATTCTCCATGTACTACTAAGATATAGGAGGTTGTCGTACTTTAAATTAACGTATGCTACTTCAGTTTGCAATGTTTGAAGCACATTCATATGCCTTCTCAGAACTGCTGAATCCGAGGTCATTTGTCACGATGAATAACCTGAAATACGTATAAAATTCTTTTAACATCAGTGTATTTTTAGCCTTTAACACTGGAACTCTGTTGAGAATCTCTTTGGAGGACGACCGGGACAGAAATGAACGTGAAAGTTCATGTTACTATCCTGAATCTCCTATCAGCGTGACCAACCAGACTGCGTTGAAGTAAGGTAACGGTCATTTGTATCAGCAGTAGTCTGTTGAAAAGTGAATACTTGGTTCGTGAATGCTTGATTCTTAGTAAATTATCCGATTTTCCATATTCATGTCAGTCTGACATGTGATAGCCCATGGTCCTATAATCTTTACTATTCCTAAAAGAAATATTCTAATGTACATTTGTTCATTTTTTTTCTCTATGTTCATTTAGAACTGTTCAGTACGGTTTCAGCTGCTCATATACATTGCAAGCCGCCTGTAAGCTTTAGAATTCACCTGAGTTAAAAACGTCCTTAAACACAGTGAACCTCTCATGGTCAGAAATCGGTCCAGATCACTATACGGAAGAGAAATTGTATTACTCATGTACATAACAAAAAATAAATATTACCAGACAACACCACCCTGATTACCCTCGTCAGCCGCATACTTATAGAAAACAATGGTAATTCCAAAACAATGACATTCATTCTGTCCTCAGTGTCTATTGGAGAACTGGTCAATACTGTTTGGCCTAGGTGGCTTTTGTGAGCGTAAAATGTAGGCCATATACATGCGATCAAAGGAGTGAACGTAGCCCAAGTTTCTTACTTCGCTGATCAGTTGAACTAGAGAAACAACCCTCGATAGAGTGATTTATCGATTGTACACGTAAATCATTGCTGACACAATCTGACAGTAACTTTTAACTGTCCTTTTTTGTGATTGGCTACATGCCCAAGCACATAAAACCAACTGAATTTGACCTTGTCTTACTCACAAAAGTATAGCGTGATCGCCCTTAGCGAGACATAATCCATATACAATGTTATATGAGTAAAACCAGTCTAGCAACTGTGCTTAATCTTTTTCTAATTAGTGAGTTTGGAACTTCATATGGAAACTGTTCTAACTCAAATCAGGCAAGTTAAAGACAAAACATGACTCAATATTTGTCAACATTCACTGATTTGCTTGAACAAGGTATTGTTCATCATAATATATTGAACCAGTTGACTATTACGGGTCGAAGAGGAACAAGTTCATTTGTCAACCGATACCACAGTTGATGTCATGTAAGTCGTGCAGCAGAAGTTATGTCACTACTAAATACCATAACTATTCCTCATCCTGTTTTGACCATTCGAAACATCAGCTTAAGGTAGATGAATGTATATTACACGCGACATCCACCCAGGAAGAGTGATTGATGGTGATCAACGATGCAAAATATATTGGGGGAAATACATGGCTGCCTCGAAGTAATCACGCGTGCACTGGTCGATCGTCACAATCGAAAATACAAGGAAAAACCTATTCTGACACATGTAATATTGCCTACCTCTATGAATGTATGTATGTATGTATGAATATATCTATTTAAAACGGATGTCACCAACCATGTACACACCAGTGAACATCGATGTGATTTGGAAAATGTTCTCGTGAGTGCAAACAACGATGTTTTCCATAAAGGATGAACCAGTTTTCCTCAATGCACCCTTATATGTAACTCCCAATTTTTGTGTGATTTTATTCTATGACAAAATCTTTCCATTCCAACTCATCTGGAATATCTTAAAGACCATATTTTTCAGTGCACAGAGAATATATGCCATGAAATTGAAATATCTCATCCTAAGCAAATCGATAAAGCAACCATCGGTGGTTTTTATTGGGTCGGCACTTGCCAACATTTCTTTAGGAATGACAAAAAATAACGTTTTCAGACTGTACTGACTTAACCACATTTTACTGACGCTACTTTGATGGCACTTTGTTTCCTAATAGCCAAAATCATTTTATCAAGTTTTATAATGCCGAGAGTTCTTCACACCCTTCTTTGTCTGGTACTTTTCAGATGGAATCTAGTAATGAGCGAACATTTTTAGAAGTTTTACACACTGGACTGTAGGATAGAACATTGCGCCGCTCCGTTTATCGTAAATTCACTCGAGGTGGTCAGTATATTTGTACTGCCAGTTTTGCGTCAAATTGTTTAAAACATTACTCAGTCGAGCCTGCCAAATTCGTATGGCCGATAGCCTAGCTGTGGAAGGGAACGTTTTAACGAAGACGCTTATTGTTCATGGATATCCGCAGAAGTTTACTGGTATCCACAGCGGACCGGTTACGCACACTGTGTCCAAAAAAAAGATTTCCCACAGCATTTACTTCGAAGAGATCGTCTAACTAACACACTTCGGCATAGACTACAATCGGTCTTGTCTCGAACGCGTCTTGCAGCTAAATTGTATCTCCTACAATCAACCTGGGGAATAATTCTGAGTAAAGTTAGACGTTGTACACTTGGCCGTTTTGGCTCTCTTATTGTCTATCAATTCACTTGCAATTGCAATGACTGTCATACTGGGAGACCGTGCTGATGTCTCCGTCAGTGAATACCCAAACATATCCCTAAGTGGCTGATCAATTCTTTAGAGCAAGGCATCAGCAGGGTTGACGTCAACCAGATCAACTGATCATCCTCGCTTTTCAGGAACATCCAAATGACTGGACATGGTGTGAACCCGATCATTTATTTTATTATACCATTACGTGACCCAAATCAGTGAAGTCTTACTGGGCAAACATCAAAGGCCAGTTATGTGCGTATGAAAAAAATTACTCAGGCTATATATCTTGCTTGGTGGTAAAATTTTGAACTATAATGTTTTGCTTGTTCTATTATGTGCCGTTTGCATCTAATTTAAATGCATTATCTGACTGGTTTAAATGGGCCGTTGAGGTGATCAAACGAAATGTCATCGTTCTGTGACATATGTCTTCCCTCTGTTTTCATGAATTGGATAGAGGGTACTCGATGTTTCAAATTTGCCTACTATCAATTGAATCAATTTGAATTTTCTCTCTAATTTTTTGTTCATGACCGATCAAAAATGCAAGTTAAGTTATATTACAACTGTCTTTATGGTTACACTAATGAACAGGTGGTGCCCTCATATTTTCACATTTGATTACATTCTAGCTGTCATGTCATCCCCCCCCTAGAAAAATTAGGCCTTTTCTCTACTGTGTTTAACGTCTTAAATCCTGTTAACTGTCATAAAATATAGTGTGCTGTTCTGTGAATACCTGTTTTATCCCTGTCACCAGTCACTTTCCCCTATGTATAGACAAATACTGTCAACAGTAACCCATTTCTATCCGTCCGTGTTGGTACTTTTTAATGATAGCGTAATGATTTCGTTACTTTTCATCAGATCATTCACATTAAAGTAGCTTAAATTCAAAAAAACCATTTGATTCGAATCAATCATTTGGTCACAGTATATTTGTAGATCATACTTTTCTTACCGTCCAATATGTACTGATACAGTTGAACGGATTATAGTTACTCGAATCAGTGGTCTTACGCCATAACACGCTAGTAATACATATCTTAAGAATTCTATGGATGTTCCTATAGGATAGCAGGCCATAATTACTCAAGGATGTTTGATAAATAAAAGTATACTTTAGTGGAGCCAAAATAGGATTGATCTATTCCACTTAATAAGACGGAATACCTAAAGGATTACATCATGTGATATCTGATAGAACAGATGCACAAGTGTTTAAAACGCGTTAAAAAATAAAACTTGATATAGTAACGTGTATGGGTGCGGATCAGACTTGACTTACGAATGGCTGTCGTCCTCCACTGAGTGTACTGTAATGTGAATGCTTTCATGTCCGGTTCAAGTCGGCTAACCGATGTTAGTTACACTCGTTCACTTTTTGTTCCCTGAAATTAGTAAACTTATATAGCACCCGTTGTTCAGATTCGATTCTGATGTGATTTGGATCATTGTGTAACTCTTCTTACAAGCTGTCTAACAGGAGATGGTCAAATTTGCTTTTCGAGTTTATGAACGTTACATAGTTTTGATCATGCTACCTTCATTTGACACACAGTCTGAAAGTAAGGGTTCCATTTTAAACAATATACGGTTCACCATCCGATGTAACGCATCAACATCCTTCAAGCGATACGTGTGGGAACTGTATTATGAGTAGCCGTGATTAGCTTAGGTTTATATGTAGCTTCCAAAAGGAGGCATTCTATTCTTGCGGATCAGAGAGTGATTTCACACAGTCAGGTAAGGTTGATTACTTGGAGTCTGCATTCCCACTGGTATTACGTATTTTTATGCCTAACACGATTTCCGGCTATCTCTTGTTCCATTAACGGGAAGTTTCCTTAAGTCTAAATAGTGAGTATTTTTGTGATGACGTTAATATGTGAATTTCGCTTTGTTACCCAGTAAAATTTCCTGTTTTCCAACTTTTGATGTCCCGATAACACTTTTGTGCGTTCCGACATCAATTTGCCGTCAACTGTTGTAAAATGTTTTGTTGTTATTGTCATACCTCTGGAGTGATCCAGTGCAGTCCTGAACCGATGTGAGAGATTAAATTAACACATTTTTAAACTGTGGTATGTCAGTTAACGTCAGTGTGTCATGTTAAACTGTGGCCACACTAAAGTATATTCCTCGGTATGGTGAATACCGCGACGTATCACAGGTACATAGTAGGTGTTTCATGAGAAGTCGCCCGATGTAATATATGAAACTGGGACTGCAGTGCTACATTTCGGTCTTCACAGTCTGCACTGTTGCACTAGCACAATTTGCCTAACTTGTACCACACCGGAACGACCTTTTAGAGCTGTTATGGACCCAATGAAAATCAAAGTCTGGATGTTTCATTATGGTTGTCATGACCGCCAAGCCAAAATTGATTGACCAATTCTTTATATCTGTGCATCATCCGGAACGAATTCTGTTACAACGTTGTATCCAGTAATATCATTATTTTCCGGAAGTAAAACCATATAGCCAAATACACTTTTACTAATAGTTGTTTTTCGCGTCTTTGTTCTACAACTTTATACTGCGCAAAATGTTTCCTCACCTCTTTTGGCTCAGGATGTGCTGATTCTAAACGGGCTTTCGCAATTTCTAGTTTCTGTCGAAGACAGGCTTCTTCGTGTAATCGCTCCTCCAGTGCTTTGACTTGCCTCTGCAATTCTTTTACGTTCCGCCTAGCTTGTTCTTGCTCAACCGACTCTTTAGCAACATGTGCCTCCAGTTCCTTGAGCTGCTGCTCTGCCTGTTGCTTTGCACGGAGCGCGTTGCACAACCGTTCTCTTGAGGTAGAAAAACAATCAACAATTACAAAGGTAGTTCTAAGCACTTAGTCCATTCACGTGTTGTGTTACTACGATTAAAACAAGAACAACAACTGGTTAATAAAACGCGCAAATCAGTCTGCATCCTTAATCATTTTGTTTATGATTATATTTTATCTTACTTCATACATTGTTCAATCTCAAATGGTCAGTTTAAACGGTTATTTTCATGCCATGCATAAGTTACTGTGTTTTATTTCTTCTGTAAAACCTCGTCATGGACAGATCTCGCCAGTTCGTTTTAATTCACCTGTTAGTGGTCCAGACTCAATGAATTGTCTTGTCCCGGAATTGTATAAATGTTACGTCAATAGTACGTTCGTCGTTGGATGAAACAAACAAAAAATTGCAACAAGTGTTCAACATTGTCCACACAAGTGTCTTAATAGTTTCCGACTATTAACATGAGGACAGTTTGCCGTCCTGGATATACAGATCAGATGCGGAATAAATGGATCTATTAAATTTTTGTACATCAGAAGACAACATGAGTTGGGAAGTGTCTAGAGTATGCACTGAGTATGAGCCACAAGTCAAACAGATATTATTGTACTACGTTATCCGTGCTGGTAAGATCTCGAAAATCCCTATCAACGAAAACGGACCGAAAATACGAGCTTTAATGTCCAACAAAACAGTCCGTATCAAGCTAGTTTCCGAAGGCGGTATTTTAATCTGTCTTTCAAAAACCTACTGAGTTCCTCATTGCAACGTGCATACAACCAATACGGCAAAACCAATTATATCACAAGCCAACATTGTGAAGCTTTGTTGATTAGGCATAGGAATCCAATTGTCCGACCTCAAAAACGATTTTCTGTCCTCTTTTGATTGTCGTGAATTTTTCTATGAACTTCACCGGCGATTCAACTTGATTGGCACACTTTGTTCAAGCGTTGGTTTTGTTTTCATGTTGATCACATATTTACTGCTGGTGAGCAGGTGCTCACTCTAGTTACATCACAGTTTATGTCTTTTGGCAACTTCATTCAACTAATATAAACAAAAACTCGAATGTTGCTAGCTAATCATCACACTCATTGGCTGGCAGCTTCTGATGATGAGGTACACGATTCTCAGATAGCTTTTATCATTATCTTTGTTGTTATCTCAGATTCAACATTATTCACAGTTGATCGCATCTTTAACATTTTGATAAACTTCCCAACTAGCCGGTTTCGAACAGAGGCATCAAACATGAGTTTCGTTCTTCTCAGATCTCATTAGTAATGCATCTTGTTGCCAAGGGTGGGATTAGCACTCCTATCACGCTTTCATGAGGCAACTATACTGACCTGCCATTAATAACCTAAAATGTGCTGTAGTAGGTTTTTGATGGAATCGGAAGTTTCGACCTGTCTTGGAAGTCTTTATTGGAGGGTTAATGATTCGAGTCAACAGCCAATAACTGCGTTCCCTATCGAGACGATCGGGTAACTTGACCATTACTCACAAATGAAAGTGATTTAGCGTTCAGATATGATGTTTCATTAGGTCGCGTCTAATGTGAAGTCAGTGGCGCAGTGATCAACACGGCCGATTCACGAAGGCGTAGCAGGAGTTCTAATCTTGTCCGTGACAAAGATGGGCATTACCGAGCGAAATTCCAGCTTAGTGTTTCTTTTCGAAAGAGGTTGGTTTTGAATGTCAGTCTGAATGTGAATGTTGCGATCACATGTTTAATATTCAACCCGAAATTAAACAAATCCCCGACTGTTCATCGGCAATGTTTATTATTTTTATGATTATTATTTAGGATCTTTAGTAGCATTAGTGACAGCAGTACTCGGTACGCTGAACCACCAAATATATATAGCTGAATGGTGTGTGTTGATGTTTATGTGGGCACATACATGCATATGTGCTTCATATACACACACGCCAGTGTGTTTGTAACGTTTTTGATTGTACTCAGGCTGGATTCGGTGACTTTCTCTAGTTAAACGATTTGTATGTTTACAGCACAAAAAATACTATTTTTCAGTTAAACATACGGTCATATTTGCATACCACGGTGGTCACAACCATAATGACTGCAATGTTGCCAAAAGTGTTAATGACTTGTAGAAGATCGTTTTTGTGTAACTGGTGGTCGCGGGAGTAGGCAGAGTTTTTGGTTGCTCATAGAGTTACCGTTGTTTGGTGTGATCAGTATTTCATCATCATTTCACCGACTGTATCTATCAGTTATTAAAGCAAAATAAATCTGCAAAAATGGGCTTGAATGGTTAAATAAAGCTCAATATTTTCTCATTCTGGAACACGTTTTCAGTACACAGCCATTATACGTCATACCCTTTATCCCGCTCTACTTTGGACCACATCTTACGCATTACTGATCAATGTTTGGAATTCGACACAATCGGAAAATACAAGTGGAGAATGATATAATGTTATAGGGATGACCAATTTTCGCATATTCGGTGACCGGAGTTCACTAGATAAATACCATTGGTTGTCTGCTCACGTTTCGGACTGATGGGTGGCTCTCTATATGAAAGTTAATTACGAAGTAGGCGGGGTTCACCTGACGAATAACCAGTTATGGATAATCCATAACAGTACCACTACCACATGATGGATTCGACGTTTGCATCTAGACCATACATCGGAAGCCAAACAAAATTGTCGACAGTAACGACTGACAGTGCAACCGCTCGGTCACAAAAGGTTTCAAGTATCTAGAACGCTTCCTGTGCGAAATGTGTGCGCAGGTGTTGCAATCACCCCATCGGTTTTACACTTCCTGCCTGAGAAGATCTACTACAAAAGGTCCGTCTTACCTGGTGAATGTCTGAACTACTGGATTGTTTCCGTCATAAATTCGTATAGAATCTACTGAACGTTCTCAATTAACAAACTTCGTCCAAAAGGCGTTAAACCAGAACTACTGGTTATTAGCATTCAATTCTCCATTTGTCACCTTAAGGGTTATTTATCTGAGCCAAAGAGGATCTTTGTCCTGGACAACCAGAACCAATTTTGCTCATACGATGGTTATGAATTATGTTTTGCTCCACTGCTCCGGCGGAGACCATTAAAAATAACGTACTCCATGTTGCTAAAACACGGTTTCAAATTTCTGACGTACTAATGTATCTCCACGCTGACCAAAATGATGTTGAAATTCCCCTGACAGTATGTGTACAAAAGACGTTGCTTGACTAAATAAACATAGTTAACCTGTCAAATCTGAAGACTCTGTTAGCTCATTGAGCGATGTCAGCCACGAATGGTGCACTTTATCGTCACATGCATTCTTACGTACTACAACACGAAGGTAGTCAAAGATGAGGTATGTCACCGGCACACTGACTTTCTACACACTACGTGACGCACAGTCACTGTGGTAATCGCTGTAGACCTGGATGCTGAAGTAGGCAACATGACGTAGATGGTCTGCACTTTAACGGTACCCTTTGAACAGATGAAAGCAGACATTATTTAAACCCTCATACCCAAAAAGGTCTGTTTCTGACAAATACGGAGTTACAGCGTTCTAGAAGTCAGTGAACCATTGGGTGATCCTACTCATCAAGTTAGTAGTGGGCAATGATTTATCACAAGGCTGTAAGCTATCGGTGGCGTGACGGCTTGAAAAATTGTAAATCAGTCTACACCACTTACTTAGGTTTCAGTCATACACCACTGCACACTAACTGCATTCTATGTTTCATTGAAAGGCCGCCTCATCGTTAAACAAACCGGTTGAACTAACCTAGAAAAGCAACAAGCACTGCACACCTGCCAGATAGACAAGTCTCCCTTCTGGAGTTCTACTTACTGGATAACAGTCGAACACACGTAATGGATGAGTGTGATAGCACCTACTGTACCACTATGATGCGTTCAGCTGCCAACCGTTTAGTTTCTGTGCGATCCTTCAAATATCTTTTCGCTTGGCAGAACACTCCATCTGGTATACTTAGACTAGCAAATCTGACAGCTTTAAGTTTCAGATGCAACCAAGTGATGATCGCGAAGCTTGTTGGACGCAACGTGCTATGGAGACGAAACAAGTTGCTGTCACTGGGAGTTCTCAAGATCGCTTTAGCACTTGTGCAGCAAATAACAGGAAGCCAGATGCTGGCGTGAAAAGCTACTAGGTCAACAGTGTCTATCCAGGAACTACTAGAACCCCTAGAACGGTGAGTCAAACATTTCCAACAGCAGTTCAACTAGTTAACAGCGCCGTTGTTTGTTTACATTTCTTTACCTCCGAAAGCATTAGCCCCAGTCAAAATCAACTTCTTCAAAAGTCAGACTGCATTCAGCAAGAATGAAATTCTCACTGCTCCTATTATGGATGGGAGTCTAGCCATGATCAAAAAACTGAAGACTCCGAACAGCAAACACTGAATCATTCAAGTTGCTTACAATTGCTGGAGTTTAGACAACACAGTCACCACTTTCAAGGGAAGACACACGCAGTTCATTTGAGAAAGTCGATGGACTATCTCTATCTCTACTGTATGGAAACCGGTGACAGTTTTTTTTATTTATAGACCAATCCGTTAAAAGTAAAGGTGAGTAACTTCGGTTTCACTTTGGTCGTGGCTCGGTAAATTACGTTTTAAAGTCCAGCCAGATAAATGAGAACCGCTATGTGTGTAAAGGATTAAATGTTTTTTAAAGGCATCAGGGGGATCCTTGGATCGGCTGATGATGCTAGGCTCGCATGGTTTGTCCGATAAGTGTGTCAACTACCTAAAAGCCAGGTTAGAGCTTATGATAGTTTACCGCCGACCCAATATGATTCGAAATTGGCTATCTGGCCCTCTCTTTCCTGTCGAACTTTGCAGTAGACAAGAGTCTGAGATGCGCTCTGGAAGATCGTGAATTTGACGATGTTGGAATGCTCCTATGCATTATACTTCTAGGTTTATAGTATGCAAGTGACAATTCTCCGGTCTATGACGGTTCGAGGGAAATCCAGGACATCCCGAACAGGTTACAAACTTCGATTCTTTTGCCCGGTATGTGATCTGATACAAAATCAGTAATATTCCTCGAAATATTCTCGGTAAACAAGTGACTAGTGCAAAATAACAGAATAGGAATAATGCGCAATCGTGAATCTAAGTTTCAATGGGCTTCGTGATCCAGCTTTTGAACAAGCCAAGAATGATATAGAGACAAGACTGCTGACTTTGATTGTTACATGAAGGACAGGTGCTCTTTTCAAAATGGGGACAACTGATGGTACACAGCAATCACAAGTTACTTCTTCAGTTTCCCAAACTGTCT
This sequence comes from Paragonimus heterotremus, assembly GCA_013368495.1. NCBI lineage: Eukaryota > Metazoa > Platyhelminthes > Trematoda > Plagiorchiida > Troglotrematidae > Paragonimus > Paragonimus heterotremus. The sequence continues at coordinate 84,133 of LUCH01001588.1, forward strand.
AAGAAATTATTGTCCGTCCTGACAACAACCCCCAACTGCCATCTTTTAAAAGGGAATGCAGAAGAGAGAAATTCGAGCCAGAAGGTTGTTACACACCACCAAGTTAAGGTCCAAATATACTTTTGCTTCTGCTAGAGGAACGTCTGAAATCCAATAGCTAATCACTCACATCCAGTGGTTTATATTATAAAATCCAAATCAGCCAAATCATTCCTTATAATACCATCTATTGAATCGATACAAGTTGGTGATTGGTGGATGGTTAGCGCAACCCATCATCGTCATCAAAGACAGCAATACATCAGTGGTTCTCAGTATCGCCCAACTGTCATACAACCATAAAGAAAAAAGCAAACCTTATGCAGGACGAGAGGAGAAAAAAGAGAGAGGAATGGGCCTAACTACTAAAAATAGCTACGTTTATATTCAAACATTCAGCACCAAGGTGTTTACACTTGCACCTGCATTACCAAACAGGCGAAATAACCAGTTCTAGGCAAAGATAGCTCGGTCCATCACCTCCGCAAGTTTTTACAAATGATTCTCACGGTCTTTGCACAGGCATATTGTCAGCTTGCTTTTGGTTACACAGCAAAAGTTATCATATCCGAAGCCAAACGGAAGTGAACGGCATTCGCCCATAGACTATGCACAAGCGTAACGACGACTGATGAACTTATTGAGAAAACCACACATTTAATGAGGAAGTACACATTATTGGCGAAATCCTCAAGTTTAATGCAAAAATATAAGTACACATTTCAAACACCTAGTAAAAGAACTGAAACTATTGACTTTGAGAAACAGCCTGTTTATAAACATGAGTCTAACAGTATTCGTAATGGTAATAGCACCCATTTTCTCAACCAGCGACGCCCAATCATCAGCTCAGTACAGTGATTGTTACCGGTTCAAACGATACGACCTCTTTTACACAAACACACGGCAAAGGATATAGAAGACGAAATCTGGACAACGACAATTTCTTTATAATCAAACCTTGAAATAACCTAAATTCCCGAACCTTCACTACCGATTCAAACTATGTTCAGTTGGTTCAATGAAGACAGTAACTTCAACCTAACTGATAAGTTCTGATCACGGGGTTATCGATTGGATAGAACAGAATGATTCCGTTCATTCTCCTTTCCAAATGATCAGGCAAGTCGTACATTATTCATGTAAGATTGTAGTTGAGCGTTTGGATTTGATTATTCAGTCATGCCTATTATGAGGTTGTTATCGTTGTGGTTAACATCCTAGTTTCATAAGCACGAGAGTCAGAGTGCAATAAACTGAACACTTTTTGATGGTTCTTTTGATTCGCGAACAAAATTACAAAACTTAAGCATTCTCAGAATTTTGCAGGAGGTTTGCATTTATGGGGACGCCATAAGAATGCGCTACCAATTGGTGACTGATATTAGTGTGGGATAGTGTTCGGTTTTCGTTCATAATGACAGGCCGGCCCAAAATAGCTGTGTAACAAATCAAACAAAACAACAGCATTATGAACTGTACAGACGAACATTGCCACAGACTGTTGTTTCTACTCTAACAGAGGTAGATATTAATTAATCAACTGTAGTGGAGTAGCTAATCAACTGACTAACTAGCATTGAACGACTGAACACAAAACCCTCACTCACACACCTGCTGGTCTAAATCCTTCGGGTTTATAATGGGTATGTTGTGTCTGAGTGGAACCACAAGTGACACAACGCAAGCTACTTGTGTTGATGGCTAGGCACAGGGGTCATTTGGCTTCGGTCACTGTGACAGACTAGTCCGAAAAAAATGTTGTCAACCATCGTCTTCTAGTCCTCTGGCGAGGGACCACCACAGGGTAGCAGATTCAACCCACACACGTTTGTGTTTGCTAGAAGTGATGGAGCATTTCGGTTAATGTCAGTTGATCTTCCTCCACGATTGAGTACAGTTCTCTCAGCCCTACCAACTTTCCAACCAGCCCTGTCGAAAAGAGGCATCAGATTCCGGCTTCGCTATCGTCAGAGTTTGCCAGCAGTGCATGTCCTTCACAAGACCGGGATTTGTACCCTGGCCACGTGTTCATCAAGAAACGATGCTGATCATTGTTCCACCAATTTTTCGTTAAGAACGGCCAAAGTGTCATATCCATACACAGCCATGTTGATCAATGAGCAATCGTCAGGTAAGCAGGTCGTCTTGATAAGAAACAGTAACTGTTCAGGTAGTTTAGAACAACTTGTGACCAATCAGAAATTTGGTTTGTTGGTGAAGTTTTACTTCTGACACAGAAGCTTTTCAGATCGGTACAAATAACCCCGGTGGAGGACTCCATGTTTAGCACTTTTGTCCAAATTGCAACCATAGAAATCATAATATGTGCCGTGCTACTGGAGGCAGTAGTTCTTCAGTAAGTTTTACAAGATTCACGGTGAAGGTGAACTGGACAGTGCTAACAGTTGTTCACAGCTTTCTCCTTCTTGCCGACCTATTCTGGAAAAAAGCACTAGACCGAAGTTTCTCTTCCTTTAACTCGAGTCGATTTCCCTCCGACATGGACTGACCTCTAAGCGAATGTGGCTGAACATTCAATCTTGTCTAACGCGAGGTCTTGAGTACAATGATCAACAAGGTTGACTTATAAGGACTTGACAGGAATTCACATCCCGGTCGTGGCAAAGAAGTGTGCTACTAACGAGCTCTAATATAAACAAAACTCAAATCTGGTGATTCTTTTCGAAAGAGGTAGCTGAAAAGTCTAAAGGAATGCAAGGAACTTGAAAGTTTTCCTTTTATTTGAAAGAAATTCATAGGCCTCGGAATGAAAATAATTATAATTATAAGCTCAGTGTTCTCCATACTTAGTGCAACGCTAGGAAATGTTTTTAATTTACCACTGCTTACGGCAGAATCCAATCTCCGGAATTGTCAGAAGTACCTTCAGCTTTAGCTAACGGACTGAGTATCACTGTGGTAAGGTTTAGTGTAAATTGGTAGTTTGGAGAGAGAGTGATTATGCGGTGTTCATGTGGACCACAGCGTTCGTTCCATCCACTAAATGAACGATCAAAGTATTGACTGAACTGAATCACACTCATCAGCTTGAGTGATCGGCGATGAAATCAGTTCGCTAGCAGGTGTATTCCCACCGATATGTCAAACTTCTATGAACGCGTACATACGTGAGTTTGTGCGTTTTCGACGGATGTTTGCGCGTATGCACTTCCATAGTGAGTAAGTTGTTATCTGTTGTTAAACCCTGCTGTGTTTATTGCTGTATATTCATACAGTTCAATGTTGGTCATTTGTGTACGTCTCTCATCTTTCATTTCCTCCATTTCCAAAATGATTATGTCAGTACGACAAGTCACTAGGCAATCATGCGGAACATATTAGGTCGTGGGTGTAGAAGATTTGGATTCAGTGACCTACGCAAGCTTCAGTAAAACGGTTTGACCCTAACAGAGTAAAATTGCTCATTTGTTTGAGTAATGCCATTAATGGTAAACTTGATCCCGTGCAACCGGTTTCGTCTTCGCTCGAGCTCATTAGGTATAGGGCTTCTCTTAACAAAGTTCGAAACGATAACTCGTATGGTACAAGACTTGTAATTGATTGTAAGACAACATGCGAGCATTGGGTGTACCGGTACCTCAAACGTTTGGTGTTCGGCTTTCTGGTAACCCATCAACTTAGAATAACATGACCTACACAAGCCCAACTGGAATTGCTGATTCTGAATAGGATCGAACCCGGCCACTGAATGTCAATCAGAGAGTTGGCATCAAATATGAACAGTTTGTTGTCACCTCTGGAAATCGATGAAAAATGGTTACTCATTACTCAACATAACTAAAACAAGAAAGGTGTAACAGGGTGTAAGCAGAACACCCATCGTTTAAATTAGTCTTCCGAATGTAAATGAGTCTCTCAGATGCAACAAAACAATGTGTACAAATTTGAGATGGTGAAACAAGGACTGCCGATTGTAATCACCTTCGGTCTAAAGTTTTCCAAACAGAGCCAGAAGCATTAGTTTTATGTTGGTTTCGAGATTGATCAGCGTAGAATAGTGACAATTATCATGAGGGCTGTTAATTCTGCAACTGTCTCAACCTTAGCTGCAAGATATTCACACAAAATCCACTACGAATGAAGTCAAACAGTTTGAGCGTCGTGGTTACCACGTTATTAATAAATGGACTGATATACTAACACAGCGTTACGAGCAAGCTGTAATACTCAACGTTTTAACCACATCGAGCGGCATTCCTCAGCAGTGTTGTAATTGAAATCATACTCTCAAAGGAACAGAGACAACACTCGTTCTAACGCGCGGTATCTGAACTGATTGATCAAATCCTTTACTCATTAAATGGAGATGAGACAAAGGTAGAAAAGGTGTGTCTTTATCTGGTGTTATTTACCCACTCACGCCAAACTGCAGACAGAGATTTGTTATAATTACAATTAACGCATTTATGCTGGATGTAAGGGATGAGAGCTTCAGCACAGCATCGCTCTACACGAGATGCCAGATCCTTGTGAATCACTCTAGCATGATCAAAAAATAAGGTGTGATTTCCTAACAATGCATGTAATGCGATGGTCGAATCTTTCTCTAACTTCCGAAGTTGGTATGCGTTTTTTGGAGAGAATCGCATATGTCTCTTGTTTCCGGTAAAAGAGTAATTTCAGTTGTCTGATTGTCTATCCTATGTAACTAACATTGCATACACCGCAATCATTTCAACTTTACTTCAAGCTATTCGGCAATTCCTAGAGAAAACTCGAGCACATCTATTCAGTTCGAAAGATATTCTGGTAAACAGCCTTCAGTTTCGTCACCGTGTGTTGGTAACCTGAAGCATGGAACTGGTTGGTGGGAGTAATTACGGATTACTACCAGTATGACTGTGTTAAACATACAAAACGGAAGTGATGTTAAGAAGTAGAAAATTTGTCTTTGAATGGCCCCTGAATGTTGAAGAATCTGCCCATGAAATTTGTGATAAACCAACTTCATCAAATAATCCATTGGAATAATGGAAAACCTTCAACTTGGATCCAACATTTTCTGTACAACCATTTTCTGTTTATGAGGTCAGCTATCAAGTTTTATCAAGCACTGTGACTTTCGTAAAACAATGAGAAGACGCAGTTCTTGTGATGTTCTCCGGAGTAACAGTTCGTACATTCTGATCACGTGTGGACATGTGATTAATTTTAAACGAGTCAAAATTCCTTAGAGTGAAAGTCATGGCGTAAGGAATTAGACAGACAGACAGACAGACATAAAAACTGGAAACCAAGATTATCAAAGTAACTTAGCAGAAATTCGAACTGGAAACCTAAATGGTATCTGCTAAGGTCGGAGTAAGTAAAAGAAAGTCATGGACTCAAAGTTACATGTAACCTGTGAATACGAAAGACAGGATATTAATGAACAAGCAAGGCGTGTTCCATATAATAGCTGATTTTTTGGAGTTTCAAATTTTCAGTGGTTTTGCCTCATAAATAGGCTGGGGAAGCTTCGATGTGTCTGAGTGCTATCTACTCAATCGCGTACACGCTCATCCAGGACGGTTTTCGTCTTACAGTACATGTATACGGCTACCAAATAAAAAGGCATCGCTGAACCTGTCATTTGCAGTTGGCGGTGAAGATGGATGCCTAATGAGGTACGCGATCTTGCAATGAGATTGGACTGGAGTGGTTTCTTTATTACAGAAAGCTCAGTCAATCAGAACTCAGGCGCAAGCTGTTGTGTGCAGAATTGCGATCGGTCGGTGCCAACCAATCAAAAACAGGGACCACCTGGTACATCGAATTTGTTTGTAAGAGAGGGGGACTGAAACAAGTTGTCTGAATGCATGTTAGGTTTAGACAACCAATTTGCTTGAGAAAAAGTCGTGGAACGTAACAACAAATGGGCTAATCAAAACTCAAGAATTCTTTCCGCTCAATAACAATCCTAGATACAGTTGTTCCTCTATAAAGTGTGTTGCTCTTCCAATAAATTGAGATTGTTTAATGCAGCTCACACGTCCGTTGTTCTGTTTTTATGGATCTGGTAGCCCCGTACGAGACTGTTCGAGGGAAAAGATGAATATTGGTTAATCTATATTTCCGTTCTGGAAGCACTGTCGTAAACGTGGTGGTTGAAGTGCAAAATATGAGCAAAATGGTAATGAGTTCACAGGAGGCACAGTCCAACACAAAATCTGATCATTCCATACCTGGAGGGTTTTTAAGATCTAACTGATCGTTTTGGTTCACATCCCGTGTGATCGGTTATGGTTTGGATATCTCGTACATTGAATTAGGAAACTTATTATTCAGAACAATAACGCAACTGTAAACTGAATTGAGGAAAGACGCATACTTCTTACTCACCATAAAATAGAAGTGACCTATTGATGTACTTATTCGACCACAATGAACCAAAGATGAACTCGGTCAGTTCATTACTGGAGCTGACCGAAGCCAAGAAAAATGCGTACACTAGTCCCTATCAGAGAATTAGCGTCGATAATATCACCAAAAGCTAATACAATACTGTTATCAAAAAGCAAATAAGAGAAATGCTTTCAACCAACTGTCGAAAATCTAGTTATCATCCATTTTGAGAATAGAATCTGTTGATTCATGTATGTACATTTTTTGGAGAAGGATATGTATACGACTTACTGTTCTTGTAATTTAGCGGCACGTTCTGCGTTTGCTTGTGCCCGCATGTGTTGCACCTCAATCGGTTCTTGTCGTCTGCGTCGCAAATAGAGTTCGTGTGTGCCAACGCACAAGCTCAGTAGTATTCGGTTGTTCTTCATAGTCGGTGAAAAGAACGATAAATTCTATGTTCAAAACAGAAAGAGAGTAACGCAATAGTGGGAGAAGAACGCTACACGATTTTAATTGGAAGCTAGTGTGGTGTCACGTGGACCACAGTGATACGTCAATTTTTGTACACAGATTCCTTTGGATAGATTTTTCTTTGAACATTCTCTCTAATCTGTCTACCCTCCTTTGTTAACGTCTGACTAACAAAAGCGAAGGTGAAATCATTCGAATTAAGTTATCGGTTTGATAGTGATCATGATTGCTAGTCGCTCCGTGATGACCATTTGAAGCCAGTTAAGTCTTATTCATTAAAACGGCCCCTTCAGATGAACGCGACTCATCTGGACTAAAGAAATAGAATGCTCAGGACTTACACAGTTGTCAATGTCGTTCACCTAGTCGGTGATTTATTGATCAAAGACCTTAGCTCCAGTTTCACTGTGTTAACCTAACTGAAACTGATTTTAGCTGATGAAGCTAACCAAGAGGGTAACTGGTCATAGTGCAATGTTTCAGTTGATGCTAACCTCTCGTGGTACTACACGCTCAAAGGTTGCAATCACTGTGGACAAGGCAAGTACAGACTAGAGGTCTGAGATTGGTCACACCCTACAGAATGTCAGCAACCCATACATCATTAAAGCTTCATATTATCGCATGATTTTTATCAAGTTATGAAGACATTTAGATGTATGAATTAAACATCATTCGCAATTGTTCATAGCCCTCGCACTTCCACAGACTTTTCAACCGGTCTTCTTAGAAAGGAATGAAACTCGAGTCTTATGTCTCTTTTCAGTAAAGGACTGGCTGAAAGTACTACGGGCATCAGTCAACTTTGATCAGCTGATCATATCGACCAAAAATCTCCAACTAGTTACCAGTAATATTCGGAAGTGTTGTATTTTGTTAAAATGCTATCTTTAGCTTAACTGCTAATTGAAACAGGAACACTATAGACAGGTATACACAAATGGAAGGACGGCTGTTCATGTTATTGAGCCCCACTTTCTGTCATGATCCACCTGTCGAGATGAATGCCGGATAGAACATCTATTTGGTTACTGCTGACTGTCTACCACATTTGCTGGCGCACAGATCTTAGAATGCACAATGGACGATAGTTTGGCGACCGAAAATCCGAAAATCTACAAGAAGTCAGAAGGGAATTACTTTGTCTTACGGAACTGCCTAAATTGGGATAATAAAGGATCGAAAAAGTTGATAGAGGGGGGGGGTCAGTGGATGTTTTTCTCTTGGATTTTTCCAAAACTTACTTTAGAGTAAACCATACATTTTCATGTGTGAAATTTCGTCATGATGATGTATACTGTTCATTACTTAGATAGTTTTAAATTATCCCGGGGACCGATATTTTGATATAAAATTTGATAGCGTGCCAACTAGCTGACACTCACCAACTGGCAGTGTATCTCAAAATTTCATTATCTAGACTGGTTATTGTTTTCACAGTTACTCTGTGAACAATCACAGCATGTAGGTTTCCTGGTACAATAATACATCACTAACATATAAAGTATGTGTAGTATAGTCGGACAGAAGACTGTTTAAGGATATCGTGACAGTTTGTATGGCAGAGATAGGGCAAACTGGCATCCATCTATCTCGTTAAAGTTAAGAGTAATGAACGGTCAACACTCACACTAAACTGCACACAGTTTGGAAAGCAAAGCTGCCAATACATCCGTCTAGGAAAGCAACGTTTCGGAATGCCTCAACATGTCTGCTACCTCGATAATGAAAAAGCTAACCGAACATTTGAAATACCACATCAGCCGTTTGGGAACTCGTGGTTAGACAGTTCATCATTGATATTCAACTCAGTAGTATGCTCTCACATTGGGGCAATCACTCAAACTTCTCTATTAAATGTTAGCGAATAGTACAGTTGATTAGAGTCCGTTGAAAGTTTGCCCAACTGTCAAGTCATTGATGCTGTGACCCTTGAAAAGCAGGTAAACCAGAATCTTCTCCTTCAGACTGACAACAAATTGTTCTTCAATATTAATGACAAACGTGTCTGTGAAAAGGCGTTTGTTAGATTATTACTCAAATACGGAAAACTTTGAACATCACCACCTCGAATGACTTTCAAGTATCATTTTTATTGAGTAACTTTTAATACGATTGTATATGCAGCATACGTAGAAAGCAGGTTGGATATCACAAAGATGCTTACGCGACTTGATTTGTCAACGGGTTTAATAATAAACTTCCGTCTTCTGAAGGACACTTTCGCTACCTCGCTCCATGGAAGTCCGACTTTTGGATTCAGTCTGAAATGATTAAATTAAATAGACTTCACTTTAAGAAACGTTCGGTAAAGGATCACATTTTTAAATTGTTCACTTACAACCGATTCTAGAAGCCATAGCGCTCATTGCGATCTGTTGACACCACTTTGTGTATCCTGTGGTACAAGTTGTGATAGCAACATGGAATGCTCCTTTCAGTAGTGCGCATGACTTTTACTTTTATTAAACCAATCTGGTTGCTTGAACACCTTTGTCGTGATCCTGAATATATGATAAGGTGAACTGATTGCATCGGGTGGAAGATCACGCGCGTCTGCAGTCATTTCGCATTCAGACATACTTTCCAGTCTGTTCGTTTTGAAACTAAGGATCACTATCAGATCTTCCTCTTGCTGAAGCTCACCAATGGTGCTCTCTCTGCGATTGACTGGGAATCATATGTCGACCGGGGCGGGCACGTCCGCCGATACACCGCTCATGTCACACCAGATATGACGAAATAATTATATCAAAGCTTTCGATCTTGGTAACGTGTAGTGTCCTGATCAATTAGCTTCAACTTGCATTGGTTTCTACTCAGTTTTGGTGGGACAAACATAGGCAGGATGCGGAGCAAGCTAAGTGGGTTCTTCCCACCCGACGATTGTCGCGCGGTACACTCGCCTACACGATAAAACGGGCAGTCCGCGAGACAACCCGAATACATCCTGTCCTATGTTTTGGAATCTTTTGCTGTTCTAGATGGTAACCGACCGATCACTAATTCGGTGGTAGTCCCAAAGTTCGGTCTTCTTCCACTCACAAAGAGGTTGGAGTCCTATGCAATGCATCCTATTTAATGGCGTTTCTGAAATGTGATTTAATGTCCAATGAGCCTTCAAATGTGAAGGATCTTTGGTGGTTGGCGTTCAAAGTCAACCATAGACGTGTTGAGTACTGCTACTGTAAATCACCGTTTATTTGAGTAATTGTAACCTAACTACTATCCAAATAACTAGTAGGCCAACGTTAACGTCAGACAGAAGCACAGATGATCACCCGTGCAAGACAGCGTAATAGATAGTTGACAATAGGAGTGCTTTCACAGTGTACACATTAAAACATGTCAACAAGAATTTAAACAGATGAATGCAGGAAGTCAAAGCAGCACAAACATGACTGGTGAATTGAAAAGAACGCAAGTGGATTTTATTAAAATTTTGAACTTCGTTTTTTAAGGGTTTGTGTCGGTACTGAGTCATGAGTAGGATGGTTGTTACAAAAATATATTGACGAAAAGAGAAGTCAAACGATGGGAATGTATATATTCACCTCAACCGTGTGACTCTTGCGGTAATCTAAGAAAACTAACAGTTTTTGCGACGTCATCCAACTAATCAAGATAGCAATATAACATTGTGTTGTGTGGATACGTTAAATAACGTGTTGATAGTATGCAAAAAAGTATCGCCTGAATACAAATGGTATATGGTAACCATACGAGAAATTGACAATGAACTATGTAACTGAAAATGGTTTCAGACTTATGGCACTAATAATGAATGCATTAATAACTTTTGCGTCTAAGGTCACTGTTCGACTCTGGATGATCAGCACGGACTCTGCCTAAAAGTTCGTGTCCAGTTGACCACAACACAAACACTAAACCATACACAGGCGACAACTTGCCCTATGCTCCTGTTATTTGTTGAAGCTAACGTTATATTCTTGTGAACTCTGCTCGTTCGAATCTGTCAGTTTATTATTTCTAAAGTGGCAAATAAATGACAGGTGAGACTTTAACTCATTTGATTTTATCGTCGTAGAGACATTAGGCTGATTCGCGAATGATGGTAGTTTGAGACTGCATGAAATAGCCAGTTGCTTTATCCACGTTAACCCCATAAAAGCGGTGCTTAATCTAAACTCTGCTGCATATAACTAGACACACGTGTACTGAAGATGTTACAAATAAAGAGGGAAAACTTCTTAAGAACTACCTGCTGACAAATGACCGTCCAGGAGACTTTTAGGAAACCCTGCCCAAAAGGTAGACCTCCCAGAATTTCATTTTGAAGTTGAGCTTATAGCTTATGATGCGGGTAGACAGTCATGACCTGCATTTATTGTGCATACCCAGATTCTCAAGAACGAGGTGAACTTAGAAGCAATTTGTTCCCTTTATGAACTTGAATAAGG